>JAWPHD010000179.1:0-170000 GCA_037043455.1 Cyrtodaria siliqua
GATATGCTCGGTTACATTTTATAAGTATAAATCTCTCTTCTGTCTCTGTCTCTGTCTGTCTGTCTCTGGCTCTCTCTCTCTCCCTCTCCCTCTCCGCTTATATTTGACTTAATATATAAGGATGCGCTCTCTTCTTCCCCCTCAGTATACGGCGCCGGTCTTATAACGCAGTTGTGAACATTAATACGGGATGCGTTGCCGTACACGCAATTGACCTTATTTGTTTCCATTAAAATACAAATTAAAAGCATACTGTGTGTCATTCAAGGCATGTCTAATGTAGATAGGGAATGACAAACTCGACATTAGATGCAAAGCTTTGGCCAACTGAAGTGATTTCACATAAAAAATGTTATTGCAATTTGAGTTTCTTGAAAGAAGACACAGCCTTTTTGTTTTCTCTATTTCTAAAAGTCGTTTCAAACTTGTTGCATATTTATTGCATATATATTATCTTAGATGAATAGGTGTTCCGTGAACGGTATCTTCTTTTTTTCGTACGCCTGTAATTCTTCATTTTTGTCGTTTTCGTGAGTGAATCCATGGGTATGATCCCATTAGGATGCGGTTCTGATTCGGCCAGGATAAAATCAACGCATCAAGCGCCACAAGGATACGGTCATTCATCCTTGTCACCGCGAATGTGGATATGCTTTACTACATGCTGGAACGCTTTATTAGAGCATGGGAACACATAATTACTTAAAGCTACAGAGTCTCTATATCAATCAATTTCTTCTTTGTGAGCGTGTCTTTATTTGTAACTCCATGTTCACAAGCTCATGTCGAAATCGGGTATTTAAACAAGCAAATATAGAGCAGGAAATCATTTACTCTATATACCAGTGCACATCGTACTATACACAGGTAATAGTAATTTTCACAGAAAAAAAGTTAGCCTCTTTCGGGGCTCGAACACACGACCTTCTGATTTCATGTCCGGCGCTCTATCCACTGCACTATAACGCTATTGGAGAAAATAGTAAACTAACTACCATTTATTATGAGGCAAAATAACTTAACACATTCAAAAGCAACTCAAGATCGATCAATAAATATGTTGTCCAACTTGCACGTGTAAATTAACTGTATGTTATCAATATGAATTGAATGTTGTTTAACGGCTCATCAACACAGTATAGGTTATTTAGAGCCGCCCCAGAGAGAGGGGAAGAAGAACTATAGGAATCTATTTGATAATAAGAGTAGGGCAGGTTCCCGGATTCCTATGTATCTTTAACGTGCTCGGAGGATAGACCGATACACGGGATCGCCCGGTTTACGTCCCCATCCGACGGACGAGGCTAAGGGAAAGTGTCTTGCCCAAGAACACACCGACGAAACTCAGTGGCACCACAGAGGATTGAACCCGGGGTCTCCGGTTACAAATCCGCCGCGCTACCGACTGCGCCACGCCAGTCCTCTGTTATGTTACTAACACTTCGCCTCAAAACAACCAGATCTCGACTTGTTATTATTGTGTGTGCGCGCTTGATATTACGTAATGCATATTTAGTGTTAAAAATGCTACAACATACCAATAAATAGCCGTGGTCTAGTGGTTCAGCGTACAGCCTTCAAAACTTACAAGTGTAAGGCTGTGGTTCAAATCCCGTTCCGGGCAACTATTTCTTTTAATACATACTCTGAAGCTGTATATTTATCGATGTTACCTGTACGGAGGCTGTACCTGTACGGAGGCTAAATAAAAATGTGAAATTTTACGCATCGATTTCTGCTTTTGGGTTGTTTGTCGATTTGAAACTACTTCCCACGTCACTCATTCATATTCATGAGTTATTACCAATTAAATAGGGACTGTGTAGCTTTAAGCATGGGAATGCTCTACTAGAGCGTGGGAACATTTTATACTAGAGCGTTCAAACGCTTTACTAAGAGAACGGACACGTGGCACGTAGAGCTTTTGAATGTTTTACTATGTACAACGTGGATACGGTTTACTAAAGCATTGTAACGCTCTGTTAAAGCATGGGAACGTTTTACAGCATAGGAAAGATTTACAAAAGTGTGTGAACGCTCTACTAGAACGTGGGAACATGTTATTCTAGAGAGTTCAAACGCTAAATACTAAAGAAAATGAAAACATAAGAATTAGTGCGCGTGAGGTTTCACTTGACTGTGTTAACAAATGCGTTTAAATAGTGTACTAATCACAAAAGAAGAGTTCAAAAGAGTAGGAGAATTATTAGTATTGACTTTACTTCTTTCACTGCTAAAATACTCATGACTACATGTATTATATAGATAAATTTTAATATATAATTACATGTACCGTATTCCTCACCATTCTTACAATGATTTTGTCTTTTCAAAACTGAGTTTCACCACTCGAGACTCGATTTTCTCTACTCGAAACTCGACTTTCTCTACTCGAAACTCGATTTTCTCTACTCGAAACTCGATTTTCTCTACTCGATACTCGATTTTCTCTACTCGAAACTCGACTTTCTCTACTCGAGACTTGATTTTCTCTACTCGAAACTCGAATTTCTCTACTCGAAACTCGATTTTCTCTACTCGATACTCGACTTTCTCTACTCGAAACTCGAAGTTTGGAATATCTAAATCTGTAACAGTACACTTTGCCATGCTCGGAGATAACCGTGTCCTAACTGGATTTGGTGTCACTAGCTACGCTGAGACATACCGAGGCATTGCATTTTATGAAGAAAAAAAGGGGAAAAAACACCGAGGCATTGCATCTGTACAATTGAGAGAATGTACTTACTATGTACACCGGTAGCTGTATGAGTGTTGGGATCGAAACAAAAAATAGATATAAAATTTAAAAAAAAAATGAACATGTTATATGTTGAAAACAAACATTTAGAGTTTTCCTGAAAAATTATCCCAGAGTATTGTAGTTATAGACTATAACTACAAAACTCTGTACTCTGGGATAATGTTACGCTCCCTAGTCAGAGGACGTATTTACCACTTCGTTCCGGAATATTACATAGTAATTTATAAACAATGCAAAGGAGAGTAGGATAATGTTTGTTTTCAACAAATAACATGTTCATTTTTTTTAAATTTTATATAGATCTAGATGTTTAGTTCCCGACACTGATACAGCTATCTGTGACTATGTACTTTACATATAAACAACCTCAATATCGATAAATAATATATTATTGATAAAAAAATATCTTAAAACTGAAAGCTTGTCTTGGATATATGCCCTAAAACGCAAGAAATTGCATATAGAAATAATAATAAAAACTGATCCGGAGTTTTGTGGGTGGGTGGGCGGGGGTGCGTGCCACCAGACCAACACAGTAAGGGATTGGCCTCAGTTAAATTTCAGGGCTGGCGACGGGCCTGTCACACGTATTATACAAACATTCTATATGCTAAATGCCCCTACCACCCGCACCATCCCCCCTCCTGCCACACACCCACCCACACGCCTCTCCTCGCCCCTAAATTCATGAGTGCGCATGTAAACGGTTAACTTATAGAAATCAAGGAGCAAAAGTAGCATGATTAAACTTACTGCAGATCTATTGATTGTTTTATTCAAGCATTTAACAATTTCCCTGATACTCAACTTGTAAATAATACATTAATCATTGAAATTCAAAGGAATCAACGAACATTTGAAACTAAACAACATCCGCGTACGTACAATGTCAATTACACGTTATATATATATACGTCTATTATACGTCATTATTTACGTCACGTGAATTCATACGTGTCAAATGCCAAAAAAGAATACTTAGGGGATTTACTTCTGTATAGAGAAACGGTTGAATTGAATAACAAACATAACTTAAAATAGATCATTAATATTTTCTATGAAAACATGCGATAAAAAGGTTATTTTGTTCTGCTCGTGGTAAAGACGTTAACATAACATTAGAGTTTGATGTGCGATAATTCATCATTGTGTTAATATATCCGACATCCTCAAAATGGGCGATCGCTCTAAACTTTGGAACTCGGTATTGTCTACTGAAAGCTACTGAAAGCTTGCTTTTCTCCACTCGAAACACGATATTATCTACTCGAATTTCTCTACTCGAAACTCGATATTGTCTACTCGAAACTCGATATTTTCTACTCGAAACTCGATTTTCTCTACTCGAAACTCGAATTTGTCTACTCGAAACTCGATATTCTCTACTCGAAACTCGATTTTGTCTACTCGAAACTCGATAATCTTTACTCGAAACTCGATTTTGTCTACTCGAAACTCGATAATCTCTACTCGAAACTCGATTTTGTCTACTCGAAACTCGATTTTCTCTACTCGAAACTCGATAATCTCTAATCGAAACTCGATTTTGTCTACTCGAAACTCGATATTCTCTACTCGAAACTCGATAATCTCTACTCGAAACTCGATATTCTCTACTCGAAACTCGATAATCTCTACTCGAAACTCGATATTCTTTACTCGAAACTCGACACTCGAAGAAAAGAATCCCTCGAGCCAAACGCGCACTCTGTCAATAATGAAACTTTGAAGAAATACTATTTGCTGTGTTAAGTGTTGTTTAGACTTTTTTTCCCGAAAGGAACATTCTTACGTAGCCATGTACCATTTGATTAACAGCAGCATACTGTACATATATACATAGCAACAATTCCCGAGTTGCGTTTCTTTTTCGCTTCAGTATAGTATAAACTGCCGCCAATTTCAGTTCGAACACAGGCGCAAACTTGTCAGAAGGTCCTGCCACCGGTCGACTATAACATAATCATGCTAGGCATAGTTTAGGTTGCTGACTGTAACAAATTGTTTTGTGCAAAAAAGAAACGTAAACTGTGTGCGAGAGTTATAACTTTTACAGGGACACATGGCAGTCTTGAGTGTTTATCAAGAGCTGAAATTAGCATCTCGATTTATTTATCAGTATCATTTTGACTTTACACCTACTTTTTTCCCCGTCTGATTCTACCTTTGATTTACATATTATTGGTGTAATATAATTAACAGTTAATGAAATACAAACTCATTTTCCTTTATACTTTTCTTATAATTAATTGTAACGACAGAACAAATGCAAGTTATGTAGAAAAAAAATCGGGACGCCATGAGTTCTTACAACATCAATATTGCCATTTGTCCCCTTAATTGTTGTCCAGTGCGATAACTACATTGTTATGTACTAGTGCAGTATTCATGAGTTATGTCCCTTACGGTTTATATGTTTGTAGGTTTCTTAACAATATGCCTGTCATATCAAAACGTTGTCTATTAGTGGCAGTGAACCACTCTATAGCTTTATAGTTCTACCACTCTGGAATAACACTCCATATACACATGATATGATACCCTGCTCAGTTACATTATGTACTGCCGCCCCGTCAAGAATAACATTCCTGTAACGTTTCTTGAAAATCAAAAAGTTCGACGGAGAAGTCGCAAAAAGAAAACAGTTTACGGACTGTGTGTGAGAGGTTATACTTCTCTTTTAAGAAACTTTAAGTCATAAGTCAAACTGGAAAGGCAACATTCAAGGACCAAAGTTAAGCATTGAGCCAGGACCCAAAACGTTTGATATTGCTGCCAACTCAGGTGGTAAATTCTATCATTATTTTTTGGAAAGGGCAATGTCTGTCGATGTCAATTTTCCATGATAGCAATCTGGAACGGGTAGCTTATACAGTTTAATTCAAACAATATTAGGGGTATCATTGAAGCCTTGGCGTCAAATTTTGGATGTTCATTTTTGCACATTATTATTTCTTGATAATTGTTAATATACTTTTAAATACGCAATTAAGTGTACAATTAACATTTATTTCATACAGAATAAATAAGTTTTGTTTCTATGGTGGCATATTTCTGCCACGAAATAGCCAGATAGTTTATCGTGTATTTTTCGCGATAATGTTACATTTTCTCTTTAATTGTCAACACTTTTATCTAATAAAACTTGCTGCGATACTGCCCACTTGTGTCATCACGTTAGCATAATAGTTAACATTTGAAATTGTGTTTTCGTAATAATTCTGACTAATTATCATGAAAATTCACGTTACTGTCTCGTAAATAGTTATAGTTAACTCAATAACATTATTTATTGCGAAACCAGAACTATCATGATCAGTAGTATCGCGGCATTTAACAAGATAACTGAGAGATTTTCGTGAAAATGCAATCACTATCTCGAAGAAAGCATGATACGGGTATCGTGATAATACTCTAGAAAACAGAATCATGATGGCAGAAGTGGGCATTGGCGTGGCATTTAACATGATAACTTAAAGAATTAGAGATATTTTTTTCTTGCATACCGGACAAGGATATCCGTCATTTTACCGGGGCTAGATATTTCCATCTCACCCTAGGGTCGAGATAAAATTCACGCGCGCCAACATCCGGTATGCCGGAAAACATGCAAAACGTTAGTAGCTGGCGGCGACAACGCACAACCTGTCTCTGGTATGCAAGAAAAATAATCTATCATGGGTATTCGGTTCAGATAGGAAATTCCAACCCTCGGTATACGTGTTTTAATCGGAACCTCGGCAGAGCCTCGTTTCCGATAAAAACACGTATACCTCGGGTTGGAATTCCCTATCTTCACCGGATACCCATGAAAGATTCTTGTAATCTTGCACATTTTATAAGATTTTCGCGAAAATTCATTATTATCTCGAAAAATACATGCTACTATCTCGAAATAATCATGATAATTATCCAGCTATCTCGTGGCAGAAATATGCCACCATGTGTTTCAGCATTACATTCTGCTTACAATGACTATTTAGTTTAAAATTAGAAGTAAATTATTCCACCCACTATTGACACATTTTGTATACATTAAGGTTAGTACATATTTGTTTTACATTTCATGTATACAATTGTTAGAATCATTCACGACTATTCTACGATAAATTAATAATTATATTATGAATTAATAGCAGTATGTACTATGCAACGTTTAAGCTTTTGCTTGCATATATAAGTTCAGCAAACCTAAAAACAGGATACAAGCATCGAACTGGAAGTGTAAGTCTTCCTCAAAATAATTGAAACATCACTATTATTTTAATTTTCTGATATATGCATATATTGCACAAAAGACACAAACAGTCCAAAGGATTCTAGATAAGGGAATTGTGAGTGTTTCTGCTTTTTATAAGTCCATTTTTAGGTGTGTGCGTTATTAAATACTTATTATGATTAAGATAATTATTTTGAATATGTCTTACATATAAAGACACGAAGCAATAGTTAACACATGCCAACACTAAATCCAATTAGATGTCTATTTTAATGTATTTATTTGCAATTTATGTCTATTTTAACGATGTTTAACACCACTTTGAATATCCCCACCCACATAAATTATAATAAAGAAGTATGTATATGAAATTGAAAACTATTACATGCATTTGCACGAAAAACATCGAAGAAGAAGCTTAAGAGTAATACATAGACTGCTGTAATAACTACTAACCATGACAACTATTTGTTAGAATTGGTACAGTTGTCACAACAACACGATCTTAACATATTCTTTGCATTTTATTATAGTCATAACCTGCTGCATGCTGAAATAGTGCAAACGGAACTACAATTACCTAAAAAAGTTCGAAGTTTATTGCCAATGACTGGGGTAGTAGCGACAATGACACAGACTATCACACGAAGCACTGGGGTCTATGTACAGCCTTAAACTGTCCCTTATTGATCTCAATATTAGTATTTACTTATTTTTTGTTGTTGACAAAAAGTATTCTTTTTACCTTTGATTTTGTGTGTGAAGTTATTGAAGATGCTTTTTAAAAGAAACAAAATTGAATGCATTGAATGTTGTTTAACGGATTATCAACACATTATATGTTATTAAGACCCGCCCAAAAGACAGGGGTTGTTGATAGAGCAAACTGCTTAAATGATTTTTTTGTTTCAATTGCCTCAATCGATGAAACGAACGCAGTTTTACCAAATTTTGTTACAAAAACAGATGCCTGTTTAGACAATATTTCTGTTATCGAATCAGAAATTATGGATATTTTAAAAATATTAGACGTTAACAAAGCAACAGGAAACGATGGAATAAGTCAAAAAGTACTGAAGGAAACAGCTGTAACGATTTGCAAACCTCTTTGTATTTTATATAATATGTCGTTGAACGAATCTTATTTTCCGGACATTTGGAAATTTGCAAACGTTATGCCACTTTTCAAAAGAGGTCTTACATAT
This sequence comes from Cyrtodaria siliqua, assembly GCA_037043455.1. Taxonomy (NCBI): domain Eukaryota; kingdom Metazoa; phylum Mollusca; class Bivalvia; order Adapedonta; family Hiatellidae; genus Cyrtodaria; species Cyrtodaria siliqua. The sequence goes on from JAWPHD010000179.1 coordinate 8,189, forward strand.
ATTTCGACTAATTATAGACCGATCTCGCTGCTAAGTTGTGCAGGGAAATTTTTTGAACGGGTCGTTTATAAGTTTATTTATAACCATTTACATATTAATAACTTATTTTTCAAAAATCAATCAGGTTTTCTCAAAGGCCATTCGACAGTTCATCAACTTGTCGATATATATCATAATATTTGTCAAGCTTTTGACGCCAAACAATATACGTGTATTGTATTCGCAGATATCTCTAGAGCTTTTGATAGGGTATGGCATAAAGCGCTTTTATTTAAACTTAAGCAAAATGGAGTACATGGTAAATTACTTTCTTGGATTGAAAGTTATCTTAATAATAGAAGGCAACAAGTATTTGTCGGAAACGCGTATTCTGAAATCAAAAACATAACCACGGGTGTTCCTCAAGGCTCTGTGCTCGGACCCCTTTTGTTTTTAATATATGTTAATGATATATCCGAAAATATGTTAAGCATAGCTCGTTTGTTTGCCGATGATAGTTCTTTTTCAGTATCCACTTCAAGAATTGATGATATGGAGGGTATTCTAAACCATGATTTAAACATTGTTTCAAATTGGTCAAAAACATGGTTAGTTCAGTTAAACGCCGGTAAAACTGAAGCATTATTTTTTCAAAAAACAATGAACAGCGTCGGCCTAATCTTATTTTAGACAACACCCAGTTGTCGTTTGTTGAACACCATAAACATTTAGGCCTTACTTTGAGCCATGATGGCAAATGGCATATGCATATCGAAAATATCTCTCTTTCGGCTTCCAAAATCATTGGAACTATGAGGCTTTTGACATTTACACTAAGTCGTAAGGCATTAAATCAAATTTATTTATCGTATGTCCGTCCAATCTTAGAATATGCTGCCATTGTTTGGGATGGCTGCAGCGAATATGAAAAAAATAAACTTGAAAAAATACAGTATGAAGCTGCACGTATTGTGACCGGTCTTACCCGTTCGGTATCTATTGTTAATTTAATGAATGAAATAGAATGGTTAACGTTATCAGAACAGCGTAAGTTCCAAAAACTTTCTGTTGTATATAAAATGAAAAACGGAACAGTGCCTGAATACCTGGCAAATCTACTGCCAAGAACCGTAGCGGAAGAAACTCCATATCCCCTCAGGAAGGCAATTTATTTCTCGCAGACTTCAGTTAGAACCTCTATTTTTATGAATTCATTTATTCCATCAGCTATGAAACTCTGGAATGATTTACCTTTAGATATTAGAAATTCAGGCTCATTAAACACATTCAAAGGTCATCTTATGCGAATAATGTTTACTAATTCAAATGTTCCTAGTTTTTACTTTTCTGGTGTACGTTTTTTTTCTGTTATGCATGCTAGGATAAGAAATTCATGTAGTAATCTCAATAATGATCTTTTTCAAAATCATTTACGCGAATCGCCTCAATGCATTTGCGGTCAGGGTAATGAAGATGCAAATCATTTCTTCTTTGAATGTATGCAATTCAATGTTGAAAGGCTCGAACTTTTCCAGTCAACACGTTCGTTTCATCCTTTAAACTCAAATACATTATTGTTTGGAAGATTAGATCTTACAACACAAGAAAATGGTTTGATTTTTAATTCTGTTCAAAACTTTATTAGAGATAGTCATCGATTTACTTAAGTTTGCCATTACATTTTATCTGTCTAATCAACACGAGCAATGTTGCAGGTGTTGCATTATTCTTTCTTCCACTTCTACTTTTTCTTTATTTTTTTTTTTCTATTTTCTTATTATCTTAACATCTTCTACTACATATTATGTTGAAGTTAATCCAGTTTATTGATACGTGTTAATAGCAATTGTCATTCATTATATTTGTTAAAACTACATTGTAGGGAAGGGCCGTAACTAATGTGGGTAGCACTTGTGGCCCGACCCGATTGCATTGTACTTGTACATATATGGCAATAAAATATGTTTAAATCAAAAGACAGGGGTGTTATACTTTGGAATCCGCGAACCTGCCATAATCTTAATACCAAATAGATTACTATAGTTCTTTAACTTAAAGGATAGACTCCGATACACAAGACCACCCAATTTACGTTCCGATCAGACATACGAAGCTACCCTGTCTTCATGAGGATTTCTTGCCAAATAACACACCAACGAAGCTCAGTTGCGCGGGCGAGGCTTGAATATGGGTTCTCCGGATTTCAAGTCCACCGTGCTATCCACTGGGCCACAGGCTATATGAGCTCAAGCAGGGTGACTGCGTTGAAATGCATACATCTAAAATGCTAAACTTTATTATTTCAATTTTACGATTACATTCAAATGGCTGTGGTTCACAACAGTCATTCTTTTCTAGCAAATTAGTTTATGTGCGTGTAATTCTAAGGAGTATATTCCCTCCGCAAATGTACCTAGAGAAGAATCTCCCAATGACACGGTGGTATGTCTGGACTGTATGTCTGTAAGCCTTATATATCCACATCCCTTTGCTACAATTTGATTGGTAATATCAATCAATGGCAGTCTTTGTAATAATAAAAGACAATTAATAGTAGTCATACCATATATCGTTTAAATAATAGTTAATAGTATTACTTAAAATTACAATATAGAGTTTAGTTAAAATAACAACAGCAACAACAAAAAAAACGCTTACACATAAGGATCGGTAACCAGGATATCGGGATATTACACATTTGAATACTCACAAAACAATGTCTGACATACCGGTACGAACTACTACAATGATGTGGTTTTCTTCATAGTACTTTGTGCGAATTAAAGGTGTACATTTGTACAACATACAACTAAAAATTAACAATATAGGCCATTAAAACTCTGAAAATGGTAAGTGCATGAACTTCCGTCCTTAAGTTTTTTTTATCGTATCTTACATTTGTTTTCTCCTTGGCTGCAACTGCTTTTATTATTCAGTAAACTTATGGAAACATTCTGAGGTGTTTCAAATTAAGTATTTGTACATATATTTACACATTTATGTGTATCGTTTATTACTTTTTCTGGGTGTTGCCTTTATTGTTAAAGAATTGCTTTTGATGCGATGTACTTTTATTTACACTGTATTGTCAAGACGGTTTAATAGCGAGGTTGAGTACACATAACATCTATTTAAGTTAACCAATAGGTCGTAATGCCTACTAACCGTTCCAAGCCGCTTATCCTGTATTCACCACTCTTAATGTGCGTATATTGTCCCATTCATTGACGATTTAATTAGATTTTTGTTATTTAGTTTGTTGTACAGTGTTAACCTACGGTGCAATTACCTTTGAGTGCTGTGGTTTATATAAAACTCGTCCCGTGTGGTTCGCGGGAAAATAATAGGGCCACTGCATATCCCGTTAGAAGGGTAGGCAGAGGGGTAGAACACCCCAAATTCATGTTCAATTTATCCTTTTTTTGTTCATGCTCATTAAAGGTCTTCATCATGACCCCTGCATTGTTTCAGGTGCCATCTCGCTCATATCACTAGAGCCGTGGCGGAAAAACAATAAAAGTGGCTACAATAGAATATGCAACTCTGCAGTTCTGCAGGTGAGAAGGTTCTATGCCCATTCTCTATATCTCGATGTAACTGGAGGATTAGCTTGGCATATTCATTCCTGTTTGACGCCATATAACCTTTCTTGCGTTGGTGCGCCTTAAAACCCAATTCAATTATTTATGACTATTTTTCTCATTTTGTGTATACATAGATGCCGACAATGCTGCTGACAATGCTGCAGTAGTCAATGTATTTTATCCAACGCTTCATGTGAATACCCACTTGGTCCATAAATTGTTTGACACGACAATACAGCGGTATTCTTTGTGGTTTTAGTGGGCGGAATTATAGAATATACGACTTAAATCGTTAAAATAGACATTTACTTACGATAACAGTTTCAATTGTTTTAATTAATTTAGGTCTTTATAATAAAATACCTCATCAAAAGTCCCATTCTTGATAAATATTGCTGTTCTTAACGCTAACTCTGAAGTGATTTTATACAAGAAAAACAGTGTACAACTGTAAGTCATAAACAAGTCATAAACAAGAGGCCAAAGGGCCTCGCCTCTGTCTCACCTCAAAGTGCTCATAAGTTAAAAAAGCAATAACAACAGCAATTTCCTAGTATAACTCTATGCAAAACTGTGACTGGCGTCAACTTTTACACCTTATCACCATTTGAACTAGTTAAAGTAGCTATCCCGCAGACAACGGCCACATTGTATAACATATGTACACCGTTTCTAAACCTACTGATGACAAGGTCTATATATAACTTACATATTTTGAAAATTCAAACTCAGTAGACATTATATAAACGGCTTTATACAACCTTGAACCAGCCAGACCGAAAGCTAGAGCTATGTGGAGTAACTGTGTCGTTATTTGGCGGGTTAGTTTCGTTAAAGAACCAGAAGCTTATACTACAAGCAAAATATTAGACACTTAGCTCATGTAGATTCGGAGATTTGTAAAGGCTTTCCTTTAATGGCTTTACACAAATGTAATAGTGTAACCCACACGGCAGGACCAAACTTGAGTCAATTAAGGGTCACCATTTGAACAGAATTAGTAGAGAATCATAAGCTTATGCTACATGCAAAATATTAGACGTCTATTTCTGGTACTTTCATAAAATATTGTTTTTAAAGATGTTTATATATACCTCTATGTAAATATGTGACCCCTGGGGTGTAGTCAAACATAACCCCAGGGTCACCATTTTAGCAAATTTGGTAGAAGACTAAATGCTTATACTACATGCAAAATATTACAGATCTAGCTCTTGGAGTTCCAGAAAAGGTTTGTTTTTAAAAGATTGTCCTATGTAACTCTTTGTAAATATGTGGCCCATGGTCACCATCTTAATTTGTTTTTGTAGTCGGCCATAAGCGTATGCCATATGCAAAATATTAGACCTCTTGCACTGAAGGTTTCTGAGAAAAGGATTTTTTAAAATAACCTATTTTTATTTAAATGGTGGAGATCACTCTAATAACAAGAAACAGCTACCCTGTTGGCACTGCTATCATGGATTTTGCCACCTGAGATGTTAGCGAAACGTTGTCTGGCTCATGGTCTAAGTCAACCAAAAGCACGCATAGAAACACTTTTTTTTTAAAAAAATATGATTGAAAGGCAAGACACGACAACACAGACAACATGGCTGACAATAGGGCTACCGACTTGGAAAGGACGCTAGGGGTTTAAACAAAGTTCTAGGGTGCACGAAACCTCACTCTTACCCTACAATGAATTACGACAGTTTCCAGTATAAACTATCAACAGTTAATTTCAATATATCCACATGTTTGAGCTTGTGATTTGTTCCTATGACCATGCATTTAGTTTTCCCTGGATGTACTGACACATTATTCAAAATACACCACTTATTTATAATATTCAAACGATCTTGAAAAAAAGAGTATGATAATGGACCTTTGGGAACGGCCGAGCACGACACATACGAAATATTGCAGTCTCGGTTTGATTGAGACTGTTCATGAGTGGTAGTGAAATATGCTAGCTACCACTCACGCCCTCTAGCCCCGGGTTGAGCAGAACTCAATATTCATAAAATCAACAGAGCAAAATTTTAACCATCCCGAAGATGGCATGCATATGGCGGTGGACATGGAGTTATCCTTCTTTAATGTATTCCCCATGTCGTACGGCGTATGGTCCCAGTATCTAATAAAATGAAATGCCCCGAAGAGCGAAATTTATTCCCCATGTCGTACGGCGTATGGTCCCAGTATCTAATAAAATGAAATGCCCCGAAGAGCGAAATTAACATAATGGAATTTAGTTGGGAGCAGCGGTTATGAAGCCTGCGTATAAAAAGCAGACAACATATCCTATGAGTGGTTAAACAATACCCAGAGCCTTTTATCGGCCAGAGTAGTGGAACCACCGAATCAAAAGTTAAGTAAGAAAACAAAAGAAATTGAAAATGTACCACCGATAACTAACTATAAGTATCGGGCTCAGCGATCTCCAAAGATCGAATGAATAACAGTACTGATTGAAGTCTACTTTGTACATCGAAAAATAATATAATCAGATTCGTATACTTTAGTATCATCTGCATAAATATCTATATTTCCAAAGGTAGATGCGAATGCAATGTCATTAATGTACAATAGAAATAGCCATGGACATAGTAATAATCCCTGAGGAACACCTGAAGTAATTTTAAGCATCTCGGATTATAAAGTTTTTACCTTTATCAATTGTTTTCTATTCGAAAGATATGAATCAAATAGTTAATGGTATTGTCCGAAAAATGGTAAAGTTTCAATTTGTGTATCAATATGCTATGGTCTACAAGATCGAATGCCTTTCTTAGATCAAGAAATACAGCTCATCGTAGTCGAAACTACATCATTTTAGTCTTCAACCCTCTTATCTCATCCTTTCCGTTGGTTCCCCTCACTCCATCTTCTGCCATCTCTGCTGTTTTCATTCTAACTGGATGGCTATCTATCGTGACATACATTCTATTGAAACATCGCTGTATAGTCTGTTTCTACGTCCACTCACGCTTGCAGTTCGCTTGACTTTTCCATTGTCCCATAAGAATGGATTATTTTTATGGACACAATAATTAACACAAAATCGAAAGTTTTGCTTTTCTTTCCGAAATATACCCGTTTAAGTCAACGAGCTATGGGAAAAATTTATTGAAGAGAGGACAAACAACATTTTGGTGCACTGGCACTTGAGCCGCAAATATTATAATAAAAAAAAGATACCCATACTATCTATATAACACATGGTAGTGAAGCTTGTTTGACACCAGGTTGACCTACATGATTCAAATCCTTTACACCGTTCGTTAGGTCTGATTCCCATTTATTACAGTATATTCACAGTTCGTACATGAAAGCACTCTGTGGGGAGAACTTAAAGAAGTGACATGATTGAACGATTTTCGGTTCCTGATTACCTATGTTTTTACCTTTAAAATATCACCCAGTCGGCCATCACCTTAACAAACATCACCACCACCATCACCACCATCACCACCACCACTATCATCATTATCATCATCATCATCATCATCATCATCATCATCATCATCATCATCATCATCACCATCATCATCATCATAAATGTATGCGGTTTATTTATTTTTTTTGTTAATTATATATTATACTCGTCCAAAGACAGGACCTTATGAAAATGTTCGTCAAGTGTTCGACTATCAAACTGAAATCGGACAACTATTTATGCCAGAAGAGAATCTGCCTTGTTTGTTAGAGAATATAACCTGACGGGGATATCTTTATTTACACGGTCCCGTTTTCTTAGGATGACAATACGGTAAGAGTGAGCTTTGGTGCACCCTAGAACCTAGTTTAAACCCTAAGTGGACTTTTTTGCCACTGACCGTTCCAAGGCGGTAACCCTATTGTCAACACTTTTATGTTTATGATGTCATATGTTGCCTTTTTTATCTTTGTATTTGTTTGTTTATGTACGTGCTTGGGGTTGACTGTGGTCCTTGAATGCTACATTTCCTGTTCGATTGAGTAGTGTTAGAATTCTGGCTCGAATGGACTAGAAACGATCTTTAATTATAGTAAGTGGTGCGGTCCAAATACAAATGGAAACTGTCATGATTACGTTATTCAGTTCTTATGAAAAGTGCACATGCATTACATAGAGCCGCTTGTGACATTACTTCTGAAAATGTTTGGTCGTGAAAACGAGCATTTGTACATATTACTAAATACTAGAATGGTGTTCCACGGAACACTTGTTTCACCTACCGTGAGCTAATTCCAGTTATGAGCTTGGTTAGGTTGCAGGTTAAAGTTTTATAAAATGGGGTATAACTCTGCCAACATGAAAGCCAACGTTATTGTATATGTTTAACGACATTCGTTGAGTTGAGATAAAACATTTGACCATAAAACAAGAGTTTATTATAGCATTAACTCATCATACAAATGCCGAGTCGTCTAGTTTGTTGGATATACACATTGAATATGACACTGAAAGACATTACGATTTTCTTCGGATTTACATTGACATTCAAAACAAGTTTCAGATCGCATCTAATCCAGTTATCTTCGTCCTTGTATTTTTCCATCGTTTCCTACCACAACAGGATCGTCGGGTAGAAGTTCGTAGCTAATGTTCCAATCTTGAACAAGATGGTCGAAATCTGCATTCGATTTGCGGATCGGCGTACCTTGATAGTGCAATCCCTTTTCCTTCCAGTTAAACGTTAACCCTCTGTGACCTTAAATCATAAACATTCAATACAATTGAAAAACGTGTAGTAACAACAATGGACCAAAGGAATAATGTTTAGAATAATTCAGTTACAATGATGAATAACGAGTTTATTTTCATGTTCATATAATGCCGAGTGTATTAACCTCCGCAAAAGTAACACTTTCTATGTTAAAGGTAACAGCACTAAAGTTAACGGTAACAGCTATGTAATGTAACATTAAAGGTACCAAAATCAGACGCACCCCACAGAAAACATGGTCGATAACAAGGAAGCTTACCACGATAAATGTAAAGCAACCCACAGATGATGTGGTTAAACATGGACATACCCGGAAAATTGCAATACAGCGTTAGCTCGTGGTGTTTCCAGGCGTAGTAGATGTGCCATATGGTCCAATTAGAATCGCCTTTCCCTTGATTCCTTAACGTATTGTACCAGGTCGAAGCAATATTTCCCGGAACTTTAGGTATGAAGTCATTGTCTTTAATCGCATCTGTAAACCAGTCCACAAGGTCCAACCAATTCCGTCTATTTGGAGAAAATCCCCATGACCCAAGGGTGGGGTATAAAAATACATATTGAGCTCGGCTCCGGCGTCGCTGTGACGGATACTGTACCCTTGCAGTGAGAATCCGTTTATATTGTTTTTATTGTCGTATTATTTATGAACGAGTTTCAGATACTGGTAAAAGTAGGGGGATACCGTCTAAGATGACTGTAATTTCTTTACTACTGTTTCTTGGCATCCATGTCTGCAAAGAGATTTACATAAAAACATTATAGAGAAAATTAAAGGACCAGTTATAAATTGCTTTAAAGAAATTAACCCGCAAAATAGAGACAATAATTGCGTTACAAAACAATTCACCAAAACTCTATCCAGGTGTTCAGTTCATATAATAATGTATATGTGCCAATTAAATGTATATAGAACTCTAAATGTTTTGAAAAATGTTTAATAAGGTGTTTGAGGTTGGGTATTTCCCAGAAGTCTGGTCAGAAGGGTATGTTATTCCTTTTCACAAAAAGGGCAATAGTAATGATGTAGGAAACTACCGAGGTATTACTTAAGTTGTTTGGGTAAATTATTTACACGTATATTAAACAATATATTATCTAAGTGGGCAGAAACATATATCGTTCTAATTTAAGCACAGGCTGGATTTAGATCGCACATGAGTACTGTTGATAATATATTTGTTTTAAATGGATTAATCAGTACACATATTTAAAATCAGGGAAAGAAACTGTATTGTTGATTTTACTAAAGCATTTGACTATGTTGTGCGTGAAAATTTATGGTTTAAATTAACAAAGTTCGGTATTTGGGAAAAGATAATTGATATTATTAAATCAATGTACTCATGTGTTAAGTCTAAAGTTAAATAATATAACGAATTGAGTGGTGAATTGTATTGTGTATTTGGCTTTAGGCAAGGGGAGTGCTTATCTCCATTGTTATTTTCTATGTATTTAAATGATATATAAGATGCATGCATACATCTTGGCTATGAAGGTTTAGATATTAATGTTTAAGATGTTGATACTTTTGTATGCAGATGATATAGTTCTGCCTGCTAACACTGCAACCGAGTAACAAGATGGACTTAATATACTATCTAACTATTGCAAAGAATGGAGATTGAAAATAAATTGTACTATAACGAAAGTTATGGTATTTAGAAAGGGCGCACTGCTACCACGAAATTTAGTTTTTATATATGATTTCGCCCCATGAGATATAGTTAGCAAGATCACATATTTAGTTATAGTCTTTTCTACTGGAGGGTCTTCAGCAGAAGCACAAACTACTCTTGCTGGTCAAGAATAATTTTTAAAATGAATAGGTATTTGTATAATTTGAATTTATATCACCAAAGAATAAGTTAGATCTGTTTGAGATATTGATAACTCCAATTTTAAATTATGGATGTGAAGTGTGGGGAATCATGCAAGCTATATCAATTGAAAGAGTGCATTTACTTTACAGTTTTGTAAACATATTTTGGGTGTTAAGAAAACAACTCAGAATGATTTAATATATGGTGAACTTGGCAGAACATCATAGATAATATAAGTGTTTTCAAACTGTGACAAGCACTACTGGGAACCCATTAAATGGCCATTACTTACCCATGACCACAATGCCATTAACATTCCAATTAATAATTTAGTTTTTAATGGAAGTTGTTACTCTATTTTTCATATAAGTGGCCCCATTATTTATGGCACTTTTAATGGCTGTACTATTAATGGCATCCAACAATGTAATACACATTACTTTAAATAATGGTCATTACTGAATATTAAGAACCCCATTATTATGACACTTTCAATGGTTGTTATATTAATGGCATCTTATACGTTATTGCCCATTATTTTAAATAATGGCACCAGCCTTATGGAAAATGATGACCATTATTTGCACCAATTAAAAACTATACATTTAATGGGAAAGTGCCATAAATAATGGTCCCATTAAAATTTTGGGATGTTTTTAAATGGATCAGTACGAAATAATGACCTTGAAGTAGTAAAAAATAATGGCCATTACTAGACTGATAATAATGGTCATTTTCTGAGCAACACCTCTTGTGAATAGTGGCCATTACTTTCAAATAAAAGTGATCATTATTTAAATACTGTTCGCCTTGATAAAGAGTACAATACAATACCTCCGCTATTTCTTCTAGCCATGTGGTGTATACATTTACGGTAAAAAGTATACAATGGTCAAATCATGTTCATGATAGTTGAATTGAATTGAATTCAATGTTGTTCAACGTCTCATCAACACAGTATAGGTTATTAAGAGCCGCCCCAGAGAGAGGTGAATGATACATAGGAATCCGGGAATCGTGTCCTACTCTTATTATCGATTACTATGTTTTTTTAACGTGCTCGGACCGATACATGGGACCGCCCGGTTTACGTTACCACCCGACGGACGAGGCTAAGGGAAAGTGTCTTGCCCAAGAATACACCCAAGATGCCCAAGAAGAAACTCATTGGCACCACGGAGTATTGAACCCGGGGCCTCCGGTTAAAAATCCGCTGCGCTACCGACTGCGCCACGCCAGCCCTCCATTGATAGTTAAACAGTTGTATGTAATTACGATGTGACCCACATGGATGATAGCATAGTTACCATGTTGACAAAAGATTATTTCGTATGATCCTTGATGTTATATTTAGACTAGGAACATTGGGTTTGATTTAAGCGCACATTTTATCGCGGCGTCATGGGTTTTCGACAGCGTAAGCATACATCTGAGTGTAGATTGCGAAAAAATACAACAAAAATCAAACAAACAAAATCAAAAACAAATTCAAAAATATCTTTTTTTCTGAAATTAAAGATATGTCATAAAATCTTCCTGAAATAAAAAGTAAACATATTCGATCTTAGTTTGTTCACCTTGAAACATTACAGTAGGAACGACAGCCCTATGGCGTAGGAATATTTATCAAACAAGGTCACGTGATAAAATCGATAACAAAATGACATTATCGGGAAAATTGTCACTGGTCAGATTTCTTCACCTCTTATTTATAAACTGTGATTATAACAAAACACCATCACAGATCGTTGTTAAAGTAATAATATTCACAAACTACATTGGTCGAACAGAATTGGTGTACACTTCGTGTACTTCCCATTAATAGTTAAAGGTATTTTTCAAAGGGATGAATTTAGGTTGTTTTAAGGTTTAAATTGCCAAAAATGCGCTTTTAAATCAAAATCGATTTATTTTGTCATTTTAGAAGCCGGAGAATAAAAACAAATGCATGTACGCGTAGATAAATCTTTCCTCTGTCCATATGCACATTTTTAATGAAATCGGAGACAAGGACTTTTTTTCCTCAAAATTAACTAACATGACCCATGGACTCAAAGACGGCATAATGCATATACATTTACAGACGCGACCGGGTACACAATGAATGAAATAATTCCATTATTTCAATACATATATTTCAAATGTATGTATCCATGCATTCCAGATTGAATTTCTGATCTATACATGCTTTTGGTTTATGCCGGAGTGCTCAGAATAGGTTTTAAAAAAACAAAATTGTAACGGTACGTCGGGAAAGGAAATGAGGATTGTGAAAATATATGTTGCAGTGCTAATTTTCTGAATCCGAAAAAAATGCAAAAAAAATAAGTTTTAACAGCGAGAATGAATTTTTTTTCACGAAAGTGTTCATTGACATGTCTACTATTAAAACCCAAAATTTAAAGTCAATCAGAAAAAAGTACTTTTTTTTTCCCAAAATTAACAAAGTACACCGTGTTCGCTTAAATATGAACAATCGCCTTTCGAAGTTAATGTACACGCGGGATATAAAACCATGAAATTGTGAAATCCTTTTTAAGAGATATATTGATTTCAACATTGTTCTGTATTTAATAAATTATTAGAGTAGAATGTTCACCGTTTTTCTCAAGGACACCATTACGGTAGTATCCCTGCAGCCCCGCCCCTCATTCCACCCCCACCACCCTCTATACCGTATGATTAGGCTGCTAATGCGCAGTTTTAATCAAATTTGATTTATTTCATCATTTTAGAAGCGAGAGAAAAAAACAAAAGCATGTACGCGTAAGTACATCTTTCCTCTGTAGATATGTAAAATATAAAAAAAATCGGAGGCAAGTACTTTTTTCCCCCGAAAATTAACAAAGTACACCGTAATCGTTTAAATACGCCAAATCGACGTTCCAAATCGATCTTCGCACGGAATAAAATTGTGGAATTATGAATTCATTTATAAAGATAAATCGATTTCAACTTTGTTCAGTAGTTGTTATATTATTGATGTAGTATGTTAACAGTATTTATGAGAGCAACATTACGGTAGTATCCCTCCAACCCCGTGGGTTTCCCCCCTCCAACCCGTACACACAATACGTTGTGTATTGCTGAGAATGCGCCTTTTATTCAAATCGATTTATTTCGTCATTTTAGAAGCGAGCATAATAACAAAATCATATAGATACATCTCTCCTCTGTATATATGTAGAATTTCAATAAACGGAGACAAGTACTAATTAAGTAACAGGACCGTCCGACCCAAAGACGGCAACATTCAAATTCATTAAGGAAAGACGACCGGCTACAGAAACAATTAAATAATTTCGTTATGTAAACACATATATTTAAAATGTATGTGTTCATGTATTTTACAATAAATTTTTTATCTATACATGCTTTGGGTTTATGTCAGAGTGGCCAATTTATTTTAACAAACAATGTTGCAACGGTATATCGGAAAATGAAATCATGATGGCGGCAACATACGTTGCAGAGTTAATTTTCGAAATCAGAAAAAGCGATAAACTAATATAAGTTAAACAGGCAGAAAGAAGTATATTCTTTTAACTGTTCGTTTAAAACTGAGGGGGCGACTGGAGTTTTAAAGAAAGCAAGATTGGCATGTGTCCCTTTAACCAAGTAAATAAATGACTGACGAGTAACATACATGCTACTGTCGGTAACAAACATGATTATGTGTAGACTCGAAGATTTCATAACATAAACGTGGACATGACATTGTGTCAATGGAGCACTTGCCAGATTTGTGGTGTTGTGAAACACTGTACGCGTGAATCCAAAAAGTGCGGGTCGTTTATATTTATAGGGCATATATAGTTATATATATATATATTTATATATATTATTCTTTTATATTTATATGGTCCCAGAACGCAGTCATACTCACTACTATATTGAAAGTAAATACTGAATATACATGTGCGGTGCGTTACGATTTGTAGTATTTGAAAACAGACATATTAAACATTTCCCTGAACATATATACTATATTCATAGAAGTATTATTTCCTGGAAAAAAAATACATATATTGCGAATATTGCTATTTTGAAAATTTGATCACGTCTGTTTTCATCAAATAGCATGTTTTGTTTGTTTTAATATATATATTTTTTAATTTATGATTTAAAAAAAAAAATGGATGATCGGAATATGTCTTACACACTGTTGAATCCTGTAATTTAACAACAAGTGGTTTGGTTCACAGGCGACAGTATCGGTGAACAAAACCACTTGTTTTACTGGATTCAACATTGTGCAAGAAAATATTCATATATTATACCATTAATATTATAACATGTGTGTTGTAACATATGCTTATCCTTGGATAGTGGATGTCTGCAGGGAACTTGACCTTTTACCTAAAAATCAAACGATCATCCTCTTTCCACTGTCCAACAATGAAGTTTCATGAAATTTGCTTTAGGTAAGAGGAAAAACTGTGTGGGCAATACTTTTCATTTTCCGGTCATGGTAACGGACCTTTCAACTACTGACTTCAAAATAAACAGGGATTATCATTTCACCAAAGGCATTTAAAGTATGAAGTTTTATGAAATTAGCTTCAGAGAAAGTAATTATTAAGCAAATAATTGAGCGAACATAAACTTCAGCATTGACTCTGGCCAGTGGTGTACATGGAGTCTTCTTCCACATGACGTGCAGACTGAAAGAAAAGAAAGACATAGAATAAAAAGTTAATATAAGTCGAGCAGAGTATTCAATTTGAATCAGGTGTTGCGAGAGGGATCTAGGGCATATTTAGGGGAATGGGACAGTTTAAAATTTAATTATTGTTTAACGCCTCATCAACACGTTGTTTAGGTTATTTCGAACCGCCCGAAAGAGAGGAGGAAAGATACATAGGCATCCAGGAACCCTGCCCTACGCTTACTACCGATTATATACCTATGGTTCTTTAACGTGCTTGGAGGGAGGACAGACTCCGATACACAGGACCAACCGGTTTACGTTCCCATCAGACGAACGAGGCTAGCAGGACACATCGAAGTAACCCAGTGGCGCCAGTAAGAATTGAATCCGTGTTCACTGGATTCAAAGCCGATATGCTATAAACGTCCCTTGACCAAAACTGAGTAAATGGCACATCAGGTAAAGGGTCAATACATATTATATTGTGTATCATACGAGTATATGATTGAACTGACATGATTATAGAACCATTTTAATCTAAGCAAGAATCTATTATAAGGAAAGTTAAATCTGACAGAGGGTGCAATGTTCTATAAGCCATTTTTACTAGAAGGGGAATAAAATACAAGTCTGGCCAAAAATCTAAAATTGTTAAATTTTACACGTTTTGTTCATAGGATATTTTACTTTAATGACTTAGTAAGGTCATTTTACATGGGGAGAAAACATTAATATACAACTATTTATTTTCTCTCTCAAAACCTGGTGATGCCGCTAGTTTTAGAAATAAAACATGATTAAATAGGGCAGTTGAGAAGACACTTTTGTAGATGTGTGGTCTGTTCTGATGTGAAAATGTGTAAAACAGACACAAGATTGGAAATTTGCTCTGTGTCCCTTTAATAAATTGAGGATCCATCACATAGACCAATTAGATGATGTTAAAGGGACACACGGCAATCTTGAAGTATTTATCAAGCTTTAACATTAGCATTTCCATTTGTTAACCTGGTAACATGTTAAATTTAAACCTGCTTGCATTAAAAGTTAAATAAATTATTATAGGTGCACTATTATCAACAGTAAGTAATGTGTAAAACAATTTCTTCTGAACTATTTTAATAAATAATATTAATGATGCACAAATGCAAACTATGCAGAAAAATTAACCGAACTCCAGAAGTTTTAAACAAATAAAGACTGCCTAGTGTCCCTTTAACACAACTTGTTTTCGCATGTATCCAGTACATGTAGTTTACACGAGCTCATATGACAACCACGCTGCACTATCACTGAAATATTTTTACTCTAACTTTGAACAGCACCGTGCAAGCATAACACAAGCTCCATTTAAAGAACTACACAAGTGCAAACAATTTTTAAAAAGGCTCTTACCTCCATATGATCCAATGGCATTTAATACGGCTTGACATTCTGAAGTCGTCAGTATCAATTCACTTAGAGCTGCTCAAGGGCACGATTCACATTTGAGACCTCTCTGAAAACAACATCAATCCAATGTCAATGATCAAACAGACATAGTTTATCCTTTGTTATACATAATGTAACATATTTAAAAAAGAAAAGCTAAAATAACTAAATTGAATAAAGCATGAATACTACTTGTGCTCAATAACACTGTTAATGTAATAAAAACATCTCTCATCATTCATTATACATGTAAAATATAATGTAGCCCAACTGGAGATCCATTAAAAACATTGTTCCACTTTCACAGCATATTTCCAGCCCATGGAATAGTCATTTCTTTTGAGACACACTGGAGGCAAGCGTAGTAGCTACACCGCCTTAAAGGCTTTTAAGTGAAATGTACTTTCTCGAAATTGCGTTGTTTTTTTCGCAACAGAATGTAAATAAATGTAAATTCAAAATCACTTCCTTGCCTCAAAACTTTACTGTACATAAATATGAATCTGACCGATTTCAGTCAAATGTCTATGGCATATTACATTGTTTCAATGGTAGTTGTATCGGGTTATGTATTCACGAATGTGCGAGAAAATGGGGATAACATAACGATATAGAGACAACGCTAACTATTTACATTCATGCATCTGAGGGGTGGGGGTGGAGGGGATTTCTAGTTTTCTTACCCCCTCCTTGTTTTCGGTATGCAAGCTCCATCTACCCCCACACCCCCATCTACCGTACTTGGGTGGGGGCGGGGTGCGGGGGACATTGATAGCATTTCTACTAGCAATTGTTTTATTCCACGAAACGTTCTACAGTTTACAGTACATCCAGTTACTGGAAAGATCGGAGTACACGAAAAACACTTATATGAACTTTCTATAATACACTATACACTAGTTTTTTAGGCACTGTATTTGGCCAATGTCTAAATATGCACGATCTAAAAGGGGTGTGTACTGTTTATTAACAAACACATTTTAATGACAAAACAAATACCTTGATCATGGACCTCCAGCAGCAGACAATAATCCCAAATCCAACTTGCAACAACATGTCAATTTCACGTTTCAAGTTATGTCACGGTGACCTGTCAGTCACCAACACTGCATCGTGTTGACACATAATGGGACGTTATTTCGTCCGGTAAGGTATTAGTTTTTACATAATCTACGGTATGAAACACTGTACGCGTGTTGTTAGACTCCATAGGTACCCGTAGTGCGCCCAATTTCGGGTGTAAAAAAATGGCGTCTGTTTTAGTTGAAAATTCGTCAAATAGTCCGTAAAATACAAAGAAATAGTCCATGTTCGCGGAGTTAAAATGCGAACAGAACTGATATGTTATAGGTCCGTGGCGTTCCTACTGTTATGGAGGATACTCATTGCGCATGTCCGGTGAACGACGTCATGTATTTGCGACGGTGTTCCTATAGTCCTATACTCTGATATCATGCTCAATCCGAAATAATAGGCCGTCGAAAACACGAGAACGTCGAAAACGTATGATAGCGGGAATATATGCGTGTAATAAGATTTTATTTACAATAATGGTAGAAAAGAAGGATTATAATCCTAAGTCATGATGACTTTTATACTATCTTTAGTAAACTCTTTAACAATTTATCAAAACGGGTACCTTATCATTTTGCGACGCCCAGCATGTTTAGCAGTTGACCCATTTACAAGTTAGACTAAGTGTTTATTTACCTTCGCCGTTGGCAACTAGGCCTTTTGGCGAGCTTTTCAACTGAAGGTTAAATATAATCACAGTGTAGAAACGAACTGTATCACCTCCCGGATGTTGCGATGTGATTTTTAAATGGCGACCTAGAGCAAGTAAACACCCGTAATGAAAAGGTAAATTAAACAGTTTTTATCGATAAACAGTAATCAAATGATAATTGATAGCTAGCAGAGACATTCATTGTTTCATACCTCTAGAATATATCATGTGACAGGATAACATTTTAGTAAAAAAGCATTATAATCACTTACAACTTCGGGAATTGACACGGCCTCGTGCAGAATAACTAGGCTATTCTCGAAAGAAATCTATTATTTAGAATTATTCATACACGGGATTTGTGCTTCAGGGTATACATCATGCATACGCTATACACAGCATTGCCTATGTTTTGTCCTTTTCTCAGACATAAAGCAAAACTTCGTTCATGTGTATTGTTCATACTGTATGACTTCTTGCCAGATATTAATAATCATTTGTATGACTTCTTGCGATGGTAATGTATGCCTTCTTGCGATTTATTATAATTAATTTCTGGTGTTAATTTGGTTAAAATGTAATGTTCAGATATACTATAATACTTAAAAGTAGACATTCGGTCTCTTATAGACGATTTCTGTAGTTTCCATTGCGTGTCTTTTGGTTAAAAACGTTTTTTGGAAATTCACATTTCTTTGGTATAAAATTTTAAAGGATAGACTGAACCATATGATTGGATTGTTGAAAACAAATAACAGGAGGTTTTAGTTATTTTGTTGGGGTTGAAACACCCTTTCTTTGGTGATTTCGACATTTTTGCCCAAACTTGTCATCAAAAGCCGTGTTTTCATTCCTTGAAGATGAATTGTGATCTTTTTTATTTTTAAAAACTTTAGCAATGCAATATTTCCTAGTTTTTATTCCATAACTTGGTTTCTTAGATCGAAGTCTTACGAAAATAAATCAGATATTTCAATGATAGGACACAAACTATAGAAATCTTCTTTAACCGGGTGTAAGCCAATACAATTAATGCAGTATTTTCCGAATTCCTGAATGGCTGACTCATCTGCGATGGTGTTCTAAAAATACCACCGATTGCTGTGTTGACTATACATGTAGTTACTTATACACAACGTGCTGTTAGTTTGTACATCAGAATTTCATTTGAACTTTTTCAATTAGTGCCTCGGTTATTGTTATAAAGCCCGTATTCAGGCTTCGAAATTTACTTATCATACCCCCCAACCCCCCGAACAACGGAGTTGTAAGTGGGGTATACTGGAATCGACTTGTCCGTCTGTCTGTCTGTCCTTGACACATTCTTGTTCGCGCTATTCCTCAGCAACCACTGGCTGGAATTCAATGAAACTTCATAGGAAGCTTCACTATCAAGAGGAGATGCGTATATTATCAGCATGTTCCGGCTCGATAATTTTTCACAGAGTTATGGCCCTTAAATTTGATTTTCTTATATATAGTATACTATGGAACAGTTATTGTCCGGGCTATTTCTCAGCAACCACTGGATGGAATTCAATGAAACATCATGGGAAGCTTCACTACCAAGAGGAGCTGCGCATGTTGTCAGCATGTTCCCGTTCGATTTTTTTCACAGAGTTATGGCCCTTTGATTTGGCTATATAGTATACTATAACACGATTTGTATTCCTTCGGAACAATTTTGAAATCTTTCGAGTATGATACTGATTGTTTTGTATTTAAATCATATTTTGAAATTTTAACTTTTACATTGCAGTCCTCGTGGTTTTCTGTACAATGGTTAATAGATTCACTAAAGTTTTTCGTCGAATGGTCACAGTAAATACATCTATATTCTTCCATTTTACCTGAAAAAGACGAAAACATTGACTAAATAAGTCATACACTTTTCTCAAAATCACAATAAAAAATTCGCAATAAGTCATACAAATTGAATATCGGTAATCGCAATTGACATACACAATCAATGCAATAAGTCATACAGTCATTACACATGACATCCCCAGATTTTGGAACCGTCACACGGTAAGATAACAATATGAAAGCATTTCAGACATCCGAAGTTTACCTCAATATGCTAGCTAACACGTCCTATATTAGCAATGGTCTTAAATTTGCGTACGCTTGATGAAAATGGCTTTACACATGTCGGGGTGCCGATTTCATCAGAAAAGTCGGACGATGTTCAGTGATTTAACGTCACATGTGCCGATTTGACATTAATAAGCAGATGAGAACGTTAACGAAATCCATTAGGATAATAGCTAAAACAATTTTACTTACTGTCTTCAAGATATAATCCAAGTAACACATACTTTTTTAACCATGTGTATTCGCTTTACTGAGCTCGCCATTGAAATCACATCGCAACATCCGGGAGGTGATACAGTTCGTTTCTACGCTGTGTATAATGAATCCCAAGCGGTTTAATTAATGTTCACTATGCGTATCAGTCTCGCACGGATGGCATGAGCCAAGCAGACGCAAGACATAGCAATAGATGAGTGGAAGGGACCTAGGAACATTAACTCGGCAGAGGTAGAGTGATGAAGACACAGGAGGAATAAGCCTATATTGGTCTATTTTATAAATTTAAATAGAAGATTAATAAATATATTCCAACGCCAGCTTGTCACCATTAAAAATGTTCTAGCTTAATATGTACATATATACATACTCCATGTTGTGTCTGCTCATGCTGCCTTCCATAGGGAATATACTGTTTTAATTATAGGCATATAATGTTAAAAACCGATAAAAAATACAAGTGTTGTTTGTAAGACATCACTCCAATTCTCTTAATACAAAACAGGGTAAAAAGAAGTGTGCGCCTATGAGAGCAATGAGAGCAAAAACGTCAAACGGAGTGTGTCCCTCCGCCAAAGCCACGTGGAGGCCACACTGGGGAGGGCATGAAGCAGAGGTATACATAGACTTTACATGTTAATAATACCCCCCCCCCCCACCACCCGCCCACCCCCTATCCCAATGTGTGCATCAGACAAAACCAAAAATAGAATTTTCCCAGTGGTCGGTATAAAATCAATGTGTTATAAATAATAAGAATATAATATATACAACTAAATAGGATAGCCAGGAATTTCTATTAACTTAATTGTTCATATAAAACAAACAAATATTTAAAATCACACCTCGGAACTGGTGAGGACATAAAAAATATTGATACGTAGAATTATAACTAAGACATTAGGCAATTCAATTCAAATTCTTTTATCCCAAGATTTTACATGTGTAAAACAGCAATGGATATAATATATAATGTAAGTTCAACTGTAAATGGTAATCGTTATGACAAATAAAGGTGGAAGTACAGCGAGAAAAAATGATGATAGTGCAGACCATTTTTTCGAATAGATCAATCTGCATACCAAATGGTAAATTTAAAACACGTATTTTCTTTAAAAGAGCGAAAAGAGCTTTATTCCCCTGTTTCGTTATGTATTTTTTAGCTGCAATATAAGAACCCTAAATACTTATATTCATTTACAATGTCTACAGTTTTTTTTATTTAGTATAAATTTCAAATTTGTTTTGCATCTTCCCTGACTAAAAACAATGATTTTTGTTTTATCGACAGTTACTGTTAGTTTCCATTTATTACAGTATAGTTCAAATGCGTTCAATGCATTTTGTAAATCTATCTCATCATCACTATATAATACCGTATCATCGGCGAAAAGTAAAACAAACAGCTTTAAATAAATAGTAAAGTCTTCATTTGAAGCCTGGCAATTTATACCGGTCATTTTATCGAAAAAGGAGGACTCTAAATCATTGAGGAAAATAGAAAATAGGAATGGGGAGAGATTTTCACCTTGTCTTACGCCATTAAGGCTTGCGAAAATAATCGTAGATCCTTTGTTAGTCAACACCTTTAACTTTATATTGTTATACATATTAAATGTGATATTAAAACATTTACCATTTATTCTTTCATTTAAAAGTTTGGTCCATAAACCATCTCTCCACATCATGTCTCCATACCATTTCTAGGATTATACCATTATCAAATATACAGTTAAAAAGTTTAGCATAAATTGGCAGCATTATATTTATTGTCGCCTCAATCTGTTCATTAATAACATTGTCCATACCCGGTGATTTATTATTTCGCAAGGAACGTGCAGCCATTATAATTTCTTCTTCATTTATGCGTTGATTTATTTCATCGTTTATTTCATGGATTTGGGGCGCATCTATGTTTTGACCATTTTCGGCTTCCGTATAAATATTGTTAGATTGGACGAAATTATGTTCCCTTTGGGTCTCGGTATTTGTATTATCGGTTACAGTAACAGGATCTTCTCTATTCTGTTCGGTGCGTTTAGTTCTATCTTTTGACCATTATTGGCTTCCGTACTCAACTGGGCATCGATTTAGGAAGTGTGAGGGGAAAGGGTGGGGAAATAATAAGTCAAGCAAACACATCCTGCGACTTAGAATCCAAATTTCAAATTAACGCCGACATATTTAATAAATATCTCCATGACGCCATAAGGTAGAGCAGTCCCCACACTCATTTATTCATGGAGTGCTTACAAAGTCTATTTATATTAATAGAATATCTCAATAACAGTCAAGGATATCATGTTAAAAGGTTGGGGTACTGGAAACATCAGTACTTATTACCACATATAGAGCCAGTACAACGACCGTCTAACCAAGTGGCAGCCAGTACTGAGTATGACCCAAATTTACTCTACTATTAAATTACAGGGGAAAACAGACTATATAAGAATAATATCTGGGATAAGATAAACATTATATCTTATTTAAACTATATAAGTAGTTTATTAATGTTATACTATGGGGGTTATATAGTCAGGTATATTTAAAAGATGGGGGTACTACATATTGATCAAAGTTTTCAACACACACTGAGGGAGACTCCAGATGCCTAAAATTACAAGCTCACCCTAAGCCTCCCCCAGTGATATTTAGACTACCTTGTCACTAATTATTGCTATTACAGGAAAATATAGATTATGATATATAGTATACTAAGTAGATTTTATTATTCATCTCATTTACAGGTCATGATGCTTTCCTCTTTAATTACGGACATATTTCGAGCCTATTGTATTTGGTGGGGGTGAGAATTTCTATAGGTAACTACTGTACATCACTGTTAGCCATACATTTTCATGAGTGTGATATTCAAGTTTTCTTCAGATAATGAGGCTCACCAAATAAAGCATGTGACCACTACACATAATAACACATTAAAAAGTGTTGTATATTTATTGCGTTGTGCTCTGATTTTTTTTTTTTAAAAACCAATTAAGAAATACCAGATAAGTTTTATATTCAAAAGCTAAATTATGAACATATATTTCTTTATTAAAGTAAATTACAAAATGTTGTTAAGATATTCTTACCCTCAATATAGCAATGCTATACAAATAAAAAACAAAGAGCGGGCCTCAATTTATATACCTGAGTTGTTCAGTCATGAAGCGTGCTGGCTGTAAATATTCAAGATTCCCGTGCTTTTCCAATGACCAAGTAATGTTGGGAAATGTGTCCTTAAAGACACATTTCCCAACGTTGGGAAATGTGTCTTTAACTGTATGATGACTGACCAGATTGTTGACTCAGGTGATGACGATACGGTTTAATGCTCTGCTCGTCTTCGATCTTGTCTTGTTACCCTAAATGATATCACACCCGATTACCGGCAGCCGTAGGCACAGTTCGGCAGCCGTAGGCACAGTTCCCGGTAAAAAAAAACAAGTATGAAAAGGGTAAATAAATCTAGTTTTATGACTTGTTAGCCTTTAACTATTAGAAAAGTGAATCGGCCATTTTAATTTGGAAGGAATGTTGTGTATGTCACCTGATTCCCGTGCAATTTGAACCTATATTATGCGAGTTACGGTAGGTTAAATATTGAAATTAAGCTTAAAAATGTGATTGTAGAAAGTTAGAGACCTGGTACTAGGTAAATAGTCAAGTTTAAGAGATTTCAGACATACTGCCATAAAATATAATCTATCCTGAATAAACAGTCCAAATTTTAGCCCACAGAACATTTTATTAAAATAATTGTGGGTTTTTAAACACGACCGGGTATTGAAAAATGGCAGGAGTACGGTACAGTTCCATTATTTATTGGCAGGTAGCTAGTACAGTTCCGAAAAAATGGCAGGCGTATGATACAGTTCCAAAAACAACGGACGCTAAAGTCTTTTCTCCTTTTAATTAAAATGGCCGATTCACTTTTCTAATAGTTTAAGGCTAACAAGTTATAAAACTAGATTTATTTACCCTTTTGAAACTTGTTTTTTTTTACCGGGAAATGTGCCTACGGCTGCCAAACTGTGCCTACGGCTGCCGGCTTCTGCTAAGTCACTGACTACACACTTTGTGGTTTTTTAGGCTTTTGTTTTCATATTAATTTATACGAGATCATATTTGTTTTATATTGCCTATTAATGCTGCCTAGTTTGTTAGAGGATATAGCCTGGCGGGTATTTCTTTATTTGCACGGTCCTATTTTATTGGGATGACAATAGGGTAAGGTTTGGTGCACCCTATAACCACCAGCGGTCTTGGTGGCCCTTTTTTCAACCGTTTTATGTGTTCTATGGTGTCGCATAATTTGATTTTTTCCTTGACAATGATGTTTGCTTTGTATGCGTGCTTTTTGTTTTTGGGGGCTAACTTTCCAGTTCGGCTTTTATACCTACATTTAAAGTATTTAACCAGTGACATTGTCCTTTGGATTAGGGCATGCCTTTAGTCGACACACTCTGTCTAATTAAACTCTAGTGCATTACTTGTATAGACTACGCTTGACAATGTCAGGTTCCTTTACCCCATAAAAAGTGTACAGCTTTTAAGACACACATTGTGGGGCAACCCACAGTCTGGAAGGAAGAACGTGAAAAGTTCTTACAAATAACATCTTAATGTATCTACGGTTAGAGAGGACTCAAGTACATTGTGCTGACGGAGGCAATGAATAAATTATGGCCGAGGTAATCAATATATGCGTCCCGACACTTCCAAATCGTGGACATGAACAGAATTTCTAAATAAAAGGTTACAAGTCCAACAGGAAGAGTAGAATTCACAGAACACAGTCACTCAACTCAGAGTATATATAACTCAGTTAACTATACAGTCCATAAACGACATCCAGCACACAATATATCGACATCTAGCGCCCGTAGTACCGACATCACACCCGAATACCGGCAGCCGTAGGCACAGTTCGGCAGCCGTAGGCACAGTTCCCGGTAAAAAAAACACAAGTTTCAAAAGGGTAAATAAATCTAGTTTTATGACTTGTTAGCCTTAAACTATTAGAAAAGTGAATCGGCCATTTCAAATTGGAAGGAATGTTGTGTTTGTCACCTGATTCCCGTGAAATTTGAACCGATATTATGCGAGTTACGGTAGGTTAAATGTTGAAATTAAGCTAAGGGGGCACTCCACAGTTTAATGTACATTTCTCAATCATCAAACCCATGACAAGCTCTTAGCCTGAATCCTTGAGCAAAAATAAATCACATCATCATTGTGTCATACATTTCTTAGAAGACAATTAAATTACCCATGTTTCCATACCAAATAAAAGTATCAAAAAGAATTTTCTGTACAATTTTAGTCCCATTTCTTTAAGATTACCCCACCCCTTTAAACATGCTAAAAATGCAATTTTAGCAATATTTCAAATGTCAATAAATAAAAATAAAAAAAATTCCTACACATATCAGGGTCATGTCTGCACTCATAATGCTCTTGCATATCAGGAAATGCTAATTTTTACATAGCTAGTCCGGCATTTTAAAAAATTATTCCATGCTGATCTCCCCGTCAGTGAAAATCAACCATTTTAACTACTTTTAGGAAGTTTTTGATTGGTTCACATTTTTCTATTTATAGCCTCCAAAAAACCCAAAGAATGCATATTCCAATACACCAAAATAAACTTAGAAGTAATCAAAACTGAAAAAAACATCAAACATGTGCTTCATAATTATTATAAAGACCATCCATGGACCTAAAAGATGCTTAGTTGATTTCTTTCTGATTTACACCATGGACATTCATGCGAAACTGAGGACTGCCCCCTTAAGGGAAAGTTGTCCGTTAAAAAAAATTGAAACGCCCCTTTTTCCATTTCGCGAATTTATTCCGGACGTCTTGACATACGTATTAATGCGATTGTCCAAAAATTGGCCTAACAGCCCCTTTTTAAGATAAGACTGAAATAGCCTTTTTAACAGCTTTTTTGCAAACTTTTTTCTTTCGGTCTGTTTTTTTCCATAGCATGAAAAAGGTCTGCAATTTGCAATCAGAAGTCATTTCCTCTCTAAAAAGTTGCCTCCTATAACCCGATTTATATAAAGCCGCTATCTTATGCGATTTTTTTTTATTTTAACTCGACACGACATAATGACGTCATGTGACATGACGTCACCCCACATGCTATTCTATGTTTAACGTCATTTTACTATGACATCAAAATACCATAGCAACCAGTACTTAAATGGGACATTACCATTAGCAAACTGTACATATATTGAAACAGTGTTATGGCAAACCCAAGAATTACACCAATGATTAGTTTTTAAATGGCAAAAAGCCCACCTCAAACTTAGAAAATCCTACTAAAATTGCATATACCAACCGCAAGACACATGGGATCTTGAGATATCGCAAGTTAGATATCTCACGATAAGTTGCGATACATCTTGAGAAATTGTAAGATATATCTCTATTTATTTTGTGATATCAATGACTCAAGACACATTGAGATATCTCAAGATAATTATCTCAAAACAACTTAAGATATTTCAAGACAGTTATCTCAAGATAACTTGAGATATATTGAGATATCTTGAGATTAATTGAGATATCTCAATACAAATATCTCAATATAAATTGAGATATCTCAAGATAAAATGTGATATCTCAACATATAGTATCTCAAGATAAATTAGACATATATCGAGATATCTCAAGATACGGTGCATCGCGGAGTATTACAATATACATATTTTACCGAGTTGTTCATAATCTGGGTTTCGTAGCAATGCGGGTTTGCCTTATCGACAAATTAAATTCTAACCGAAGTAGTTCTCTTCGCAAACACACCGAATGGTAACAAACTTTGAAAATATGTTGAAATACAGACAAAAAATCCTTCATTTGACTGTTTTCGTTAAAAAAAGGTTTGACCCTTAAGGGGGCACTCCACAGTTTAATGTACATTTCTCAATCATCAAACCCATGACAAGCTCTTAGACTGAATCCTTGAGCAAAAATAAATCACATCATCATTGTGTCATACATTTCTTAGAAGACAATAAAATTACCCATGTTTCTATACCAAATAAAAGTATCAAAAAGCATTTTCTGTACAACTTTAGTCCCATTTCTTTAAGATTACCCCACCCCTTAAAACATGCTAAAAATGCAATTTAAGCAATATTTCAAATGTCAATAAATAAAAATAAATAAATTCTTACACATATCAGGGTCATGTCTGCACTCATAATGCTCTTGCATATCAGGAAATGCTAAATTTTACATAGCTAGTCCGGCATTTTAAAAAGCTATTCCATGCTGATCTCCCCGTCAGTGAAAATCAGCCATTTTAACTACTTTTAGGAAGTTTTTGATTGGTTCACATTTTTCTATTTATAGCCTCCAAAAAAAACAAAGAATGCATATTCCAATACACCAAAATAAACTTAGAAGTAATCAAAACTGAAAAAAAAATCAAACATGTGCTTCATAATTATTATAATGACCAACCATGGACCTAAAAGATGCTTAGTTGATTTCTTTCTGATTTACACCATGGACATTCATGCGAAACTGAGGACTGCCCCCTAAGAAATGTGATTGTAGGAAGTTAAAGACCTGGTACTCTGTAAATAGTCACGTTTAAGAGATTTCAGACATACTGCCATAAAATATAATCTTTCCTGAATAAACAGTCCAAATTTTAGCCGACAGAACATTATTTTAAAATAATTGTGGGTTTTTAAACACGACCGGGTATTGAAAAATGGCAGGAGTACGGTACAGTTCCATTATTTATTGGCAGGTAGCTAGTACAGTTCCGAAAAATGGCAGGCGTATGGAACAGTTCCAAAAACATCGGACGCTAAATTCTTTCCTCCTTTGGTATAGTGGTGTAATTTCGAAAACACTCATGACGAAGTACTGTATATAGAATTATATACATCTTCGGTCCTTCCATAAACGTTTAAGAAAACCCACCAACCGTAGGGAAACGTGAATATAGGCTCGTTTGAACCTTCATTCCGACGGTACAGTACAGAGAAAGACACGTTTTAATAACAATCGTATGTTGTGCTGAGTTACGTCCCCTTTTTATAATTCACCATTTATGACAACAGGCGTTTTGTATTTAGATGTTTTGGAATAGATTGCTTAATTTTAATTATTGCATAGTTGAACACATCACATTAATTACGTTTTAAGGCCACGCTATGTAACTTAATGAATCTGAATCAAACGTCTACTGATATATAGGACACGCATATAAATCAATAATATAGTCGCTCAAAAGTGTACATAACTCAAAAAGTAATAATCATAGGACATTATTTAAAGTTGGTATCAAATTGTAACGGATATAGCGCAGATACCCACGAAAGTTCAAAGTTGACACATGCAGACATTCAAACTTTTTTGCTTTGGTGAGACGAAATACTAGTACATGTCTATTGTCTAAATAAAAGTTTAGTGTCTGAATTTCCCAAAAATGTCCTCATCGGCCAAATCAAAATATCTATCCTAAAGGTGTGACCACTTTAAGTGTACCTAATTAGCTTAAATTTTAGATTAAACATGCTCATTAGGCAAACTTTAAATGGTCATAATTAAATGACACCTTATCGCATTTGGTTAATGATGATGTTTTTGTAAAGTCCTGTTATTGCTCTGTAATGGGAATGTAGCGACACAGCCAAACAAGCTCTATTATTGAGGGTTCTGAAAATCTTGGGAAAAGGTGAAAGAATTATCAAAATCGGATGATAAACAAAAAAGATATGACCATTTAAAGGTTGTTCTAAAACGAATATGGGAGCCGCCATTTTTAGAACTATGAAGTCATAGTTCCATATTACCATATATGGAATATTGATAAATATCATTTAAAACGAAGAAAATCACTGCAAATGAATGATTTTTTTTGCTGGTCATATAAAGCATTACTGCCATTAAATATTACATATTTTTCATACAGTTGTTGTCATTTTTTCCCTATAAATCATATCAATTTTGATATTATAAATATTCCAAATATGGTCATTTAGAACCGTGATGTAATAGCTCTCAAAATGGCCACATATCCGTTTCAACAGAAACTTCAAATGATCATATCTTCTTTGTTTATCATCCGATTTTGATAATTCTTTCACCCTTATTTCAATATTTCAGAACACTCAATAATACAAATGTTTGGCTGTGCCGCTACGTTTCCTTTAAGTAAGCATAAAGTGTATTTTGCGTTACCATGGGTATCTTTTGAGCGACTACATTATTGGTTTATATGCGTGTCCTATATATCAGTAGACGTTTGATTCAGATACATTAAGTTACATAGAGTGGCTTTAAAATGTAATTAATGTGATGTGTTCAACTATGCAATAATTAAAATTAAGCAATCTATTCCAGAACATCTAAATACCAAAAGCCTGTTACCATAAATGGTGAATTATAAAAAGGGGACGTAACTCAGCACAACATACGATTGTTATTAAAACGTGTCTTTCTCTGTACTGTACCGTCGGAATGAAGGTTCAAACGAGCCTATATGCACGTTTCCCTACGGTTGGTGGGTTTTCTTAAACGTTTATGGAAGGACCGAAGATGTATATAATTCTATATACAGTACTACGTCAATAGTGTTTTCGAAATTACACCACTATACTAAAGGAGAAAAGACTTTAGCGTCCGATGTTTTTGGAACTGTATCATACGCCTGCCATTTTTCGGAACTGTACTAGCTACCTGCCAATAAATAATGGAACTGTACCGTACTCCTGCCATTTTTCAATACCCGGTCGTGTTTAAAAACCCACAATTATTTTAATAAAATGTTCTGTGGGCTAAAATTTGGACTGTTTATTAAGGAAAGATTATATTTTATGGCAGTATGTCTGAAATCTCTTAAACTTGACTATTTACCGAGTACCAGGTCTCTAACTCTCTACAATCACATTTTTTAGGTTAATTTCAACATTTAACCTACCGTAACTCGCATAATATCGGTTCAGATTTCACGGGAATCAGGTGACATACACAATATTCCTTCCAAATTAAAATGGCCGATTCACTTTTCTAATAGTTTAAGGCTAACAAGTCATAAAACTAGATTATTTACCCTTTTGAAACTTGTTTTATTTTACCGGGAACTGTGCCTACGGCTGCCGGTAATCGGGTGTGAGACATCCACGACCAAAAGCTATAATTTTCGTTTAGCCATGTTCATTAGTGAAACAATGATAGGTAAATATCTGTTGACTAAAAGTAACTCCTTTAAATATTATGTTTCATGCTAATGTTGACATAATGACTTGTTTAAAACGGATGATCTGTGTTCGAAGAAATAGTCTAATTGCGAAAAGAAAGTAATGTAATAATACATATATCTAGCGCACATTTAACATCCGAGTGGTTTACAAATAGATACCGATCATGAAACATGAATACATACAACACAGATTCATGGATAAATACAATACATACTGTTTTCCTCTTTAAACTTACACATAATACACCGACATCTATCGCATACACACCGACATCTGTCGTGTATGCAGACCGACATCAGACTATCACAGCGCGTTTCCCATACATTGATAATTTAAGCAGGGAAAAACATTTTTTATAGGCACTATTTGACTAAAACACCACGAAGGCACAATTGCAATGGTGTAATTACGCCTAAACAAGTTGTGGTCATACTGTATTTTGTAATCAATGTGAGTTCTT
This sequence comes from Cyrtodaria siliqua, assembly GCA_037043455.1. Taxonomy (NCBI): domain Eukaryota; kingdom Metazoa; phylum Mollusca; class Bivalvia; order Adapedonta; family Hiatellidae; genus Cyrtodaria; species Cyrtodaria siliqua. Next base: position 39,085 of record JAWPHD010000179.1, read on the forward strand.
GATATATAAACGGACAGCATTAAACAGAATTTCGTTTTCAATTTTGTTATACTATTCATTACCAACTATACTAAAGGGAAACAAGAGGCCCAAGAGGGCCTGTGGATGCTCTACTGGCTCAAGATAAAGTGTATGTATAAGGGGCCATTAGTATTTCAAAAATCATCCAACCAGAACATGGCAATGACAGGTGCAACTAGGCTTAGTAATGATCATCCTCGCCAAGATTCGCTGAAATCTGGCAAAGAGTTCAGAAGAGACTAATCTGGACAACATTTGTGTATTAAAACATTTAAAGGGTCACAACTCTGCTAAAAAACTATTCAACCGAAATATGGCAATGACATGCACAACTAGGCTTGATACTGATCATCCTTGTCAAGTTTCGTCTGTATCCAGCCAGGGGTTCAGGAGAACTAGCCCAGAAAAATATTGTGGTATCAAAAACCTTTAAAGGGCCATAACTCTGCCAAATATCTGTAAACCGAAACGTGACGATGACATGCACAACTAGGCTTGGTGCTGATCATCCCTGCAAATTTTCATTGACATCTGGCGAGGGGTTCAGGAGAAGTAGATCAGAATAAAGTTTGTGTATTAAAACCTTTAAAGGGCCATAACTCCTCCAAAAATCATTCAACCGGAACACGGCGATGATTTGCACAACTAGACATAGAATTGATCATCCCTAAAAAGTTTCGTTTAATCCGGCCAGGGGTTCAAGAGAACTAGTCAGAACAAAGTTTGTGTATTAAAACCTTTAATGGGCTAAAACTCCGCCAAAATCATTCAACTGGAACACGGTGACTATGTACAACTAGGCTTGGTACTGATCATCCCTGCAAAGTTTCAATGAAATCCGGCCAAATGAAGGCCCTTTCGTCTCAATGAGGCCAAGATATAGCATATTTCAGGAAATCAAGGGCCATGACTCCGATGTAAATGGTCCAATCTGGATGTTTTTCAAACTTGTCCAAGCTTTCATTGATATTAACAATCTGGTAAAGTTTCATAAAGATCGCATGAAAAATGAAGGCCCTATCGTCTTAACGAGGCAAAGTATAGCATTTTTAACTAAATCAAGCGCCATAACTCATCTGTTACTGGTCCGATCTGGCTGGTTTTCGAAATTATCTGAGCTGTCATTGATATAAACAATCAGGTAAAGTTTTGTAAAGATCAGATGAAAGATGAAGGCCCTATCGAATTAACAAGGCAAAATATAGCAATCTCAACTAAATCAAGGGCCATAACTCATCTGTTACTGGTCCAATCTAGCTGGTTTTCGAAATTGTCTGAGCTTTCATTGATATAAACAATCAGGTAAAGTTTTGTAAAGATCAGATGAAAGTTGAAGGCCCTATCGAATTAACGAGGCAAAATATAGCATTTTTAACTAAATCAAGGGCCATAACTCCGCTGTTAATGGTCACGGCCTGCTAGTTTTCGAACTTTTCCTAGCTCTCATTTATATAAACAATCTGGTAAAGATTGGATGAAAGATGAAGGCCCTATCATCTTAATAAGGCCAAATATAGCAATTTTAACAAAATCAAGGGCAATAACTCCGCTGTTAATGGTCCGATCTAGCTGGTTTTCAAACTTGTCCGAGCTTTAATCGATATTAACAATCTGTGCAAGTTTGGTAAAGATCAAATAATAAATGAAGGTGCTAGAGTGTTCACAAGGCTTAATATGGCATTTTTCAGCAAAACAAGGGCCATAACTCCGGTGAAATTATTTCGATCTTGCCAGTTTTCGAACTTGTCCGAGCTTTCATTGATATAAAAACACTGGCAAAGTTAAGTAAAGGTCCGATTAATATTAAAGGCCCAAGAGTGTTCACAAAGCAGAAAATAGCATTTTTCAGAAAAAACAAGGGCCATAACTCCGGTGTTACTAATTCGATTTAACTGGCTTTCGAACTTGTTCGAGCTTTCATTGATATTAACAATATGTGCAAGTTTGGTAAAGATCAAATAATAAATGAATGTGCTAGAGTGTTCACAAGGCAGAAAATGGCATTTTCCAGAAAAAAACAAGGGCCATAACTCTTGTGTTACTGAACCAATTTAGCTGATTTTCGAACTTGTCGAAGCTATCATTGGTATTAACAATCTGTGCAAGTCTAGTATCGATCAAATAATAAATGAAGGTGTTAGAGCGTTCACAATGCAGAAAATGGCAATTTTCAGAAAAAACAAGGGCCATAACTACGGTGTTACTGATTCGATTTGGCTGGTTTTCGAACTTGTCCGAGATTTCATTGATATTAACAATCTATGCAAGTTTGGTAAAGATCAAATAATTAATGAAGGTCCTAGAGTGTTCACAAGGCTTAATATGGCATTTTTCAGCAAAACAAGGGCCATAACTCCGGTGAAATTTATCTGATCCAACTGGTTTTGAACTTGTCCGAGCTTTTATTGATATAAAGACACTGGCAAAGTTTCGTAAAGATTCGATTAATATTGAAGGCCCTAGAGTGTTCACAAGGCAAAAGTTAACAGACGGACGACGGACGGACGACGGACAACTCGCCATCCCATAAGCTCTGCTGGCCTTCGGCCAGTAGAGCTAAAAAAGAAACGCAACTCGGAAATGTCCGCTATTTACTGTTGTTAATCGAATAGTACCTGGCTATATTAGACCTTTCCTTAATGAAAAAATCTAAAACAACAAATAACACCCCAATGTGATCCTTCAGATTGCAGTATTGATAGAATACGCGTTTCGCTCAAACTCAACTTTTAGGATGTGACATTTTGCAATCCCTTTACATTGAACACAGTACTGAAATGGTTCAAATTTTCAAAGCGGAACTTCAACATTTATGAATTTTGTGTTATAAGGTATGTTGTGATTAAAACGTCTACAACAGCACAGTTTTGTCCTTACTCTAACTAGCTGCAACTCCTTTTTATAAAGCGTACTGGGATTTCTCTGGAAGATTAAAATGAATTAATGTTTGATGCACTATTTTCAAACAAGATTTATTTAAAAGGGCTCTGAAAATCTTGAAAAAATCTGAAAAAATGCCATGAAAAATAAAAAAGATATGACCTATTAAAAATGTGCAAAAAACATAAACGGAGGCGCCATCTTGGAAAGATGACGTCATCGCCTCTTTTTACCATATATGGCATATTGACAAAATACATTTTAAAGCAAAGAAAATCACTGCAAATTGATTAAAAAATATATATACAGATGTAAAAATGTATAAATTGTGTGTTTATTTTCCTTTTGCAGTGATTTTCTTTGCTTTAAAAAAACATTTTGTCAATATGCCATATATGGTAAACAGGAATATGATAATATATCAAGGATATACATTATATAGCGGAAAATCCCGAGTTGCGTTTCTTTTTTCCTTTAATAGTGTATCGTCATTGAGTAAATGTAAAACGAAAGGGAAAATCGTTCTCTGCATCGACTAATTGGACGAAATAATGATGTGCATGCATGTTTGATAAATCCTTGATAGAGTCTATTTATATTCTAATAGCTGACGGCTTGAAGTATCTGCATACATGTAATAAATCGTACCTGCATTATTATGTTTGAACTGAACATTACGAGTCCCCGCTGTTGTTTATAGAGTAATGAATTATAGCCAGTTCAAAAAGTATATTCTTAAAAAAAAACACGTAAAGGCGATTTCATAATTATAAATCAGAAGCAGCCCACAACAGCCGTGGCCGAGGTGTTGAAGACTTTGGGTTGTAAACCTTCCGCCTCTCACCGCTGCGGGCTCGAATCCCACGGGGAGCTCGACTTGTAATTGGAGAGGTGTCGATTCTTACGGATGACGGTAGGTGTTCAGTATTGGTTCTACCCAAGAAAGTGGGTAGTCTGCCTCCACCACAAAAAATCGACCGTCATAAGTGTCCTCGAAGTACTTATTATTTGGTTTTTTTTATATATTTTTTTTTTATTATTATTTTATTTTTATTTATTTATTTGCATTTCACCCATCCCCTAACCCTTAACGTTTGCAAGAATTACCTTTAGTACAAATTCCTGGTAAAAATGCTAAAAAAAACAATCAAATTTGATACAGGGACAACATACACCCTATGTCATGTTTCTTGTTTGCTGTTTTCTCTCTGCAGTGTGGCAGTAAACTTAAGTACAGTATAATAAAAGTGAATATACGAACGTACATCTATGGTCATAGTTAGTGTATATTGAACGCAAAGCAATTTAAATAGCCGATTGTTTCTGTATCGAATTGTATTAAAATGTGCACAACTTTTAAAACTGATTCATCAAAATATAATTCACATTAGTAATAATGAATTGCAACTACTCTCGTATTCTACATCTATGTATGTAATCCTAGCCTCACTTCTACCTCACCTGCTACTCCTTCTACCTACATCTCTCGTACCCCTACCCCGTTACATAACATCATATTTTGTGTACTATTCCTCATGTTGTTATTTCATGTATTTCATATATGCTGTAACCTGAGCGAAAAATAAAGATTATGTTATTATGCTATGTTATGTTGTGTTATGTTACACTCGAAGTATGATTTAAAGAAATGTAATTATTATTGGCCGAATGTACAATGAAACCTGTTCGGTCAGTTGCCACGTTATGTGTGGTCAGTCAAGGCTGACCATGGGTATTTTTTAGGACTGAACGGGCGTTGTTTCGTCACTTGCGCTGACTATAGTTAACATCGTATTTTTCCCCACTCACCCACCCACCACTATTGTGTAAGATGTTAATTTTAGCTTTCTATTCCAGATGGAACATGTTTGTGTTGTTCAGTAAGACGTGCATGTGTGTATGGAAACGAGACGATTATGATGTTCGTGCTAGTGTCATGGTTCTGGACTTTAAGGGAATGAATCTCATGTATTTTTTCTTAATTAACTGATGTTGAGTGCATGGGAACATACAGCTACTTCATAAGTAGAAGCACGTGATTAATAATAAATGTATACGTAGTCAGCGCTAACACTCCTATTCAGTCGATGTTGTCTTTCTTTTCACTAACGTAGTTAGATGAAAAATAATGTACATGTATGTTTGTCTAAAAGAATTGAAAGAAAACATGGACCTTATTAATAATCTCATCTTCTAGGAAAAGCTTTCCATGGACGTTGCGTTGTAAACCTTCTCGCCTCTCACCGCTGCGGGTTCTAATCCTCGATTTGCATAAAGGGAGGAAATGTCGATTCTTACGGATAGCGGGAGTTGTACAGTACTGGTTCTACCCATCTACCCAGAAAAGTGGGTGATCTGCCTCCACCACAGACAAATCGACCGTCAAGTATAACCTTATCTGTGTTGGAAATGACGTAAAACACAATACAAACAACTTATATTCTAGGAATTGTATTGTGTTTTAGTATGTCATATATTGAAGTAAATAGAGTGGTATAAAGTTTTGACAGTCTGCCATCTAGAGAATTTGTGTTGGTTTGGAGTGAATATAGGATTTGTTTTCCTCGAGAAATGAGAACTTGGCATGACCGAAAATATTTGTTTTTCTCACTTCGAGATGAAAATAAAGCCTACATTTCATGAACAATTAAATTTAGTCACAAGCCGGAAATGTATAGGTAACTGTAAATCACTGTTAGCCATACAATTTCATGAGCAAAGTGTGATATTCAGTTTTTCTTCAGATAATGAGGTCCACCCAATAAAGCATTTGTGATCAGTACACATAATAACACATTCAAGAATATTGTAAATGTATTGTGTTGTGCTCTGATTTTTGTTCTAAAAACAATTAAGAAATACCAGATAAGTTTTGTATTCAAAAGCTAAATAATGAACATATATTTCTTCATTAAAGTAAATTACAAAGTGTTATTAAGCTATTCTTACCCTCAATATAGAAATGCAATACAAATAAAAAACTAAGAGCGGGCCTCAATTTATATACCCGAGTTAGTTTTTTGTCAAAAATTGAGGCCCGTCCCATAAAGGGTGTATACTAATGTAGTAAAAATTATAACCGTTTTGCATTTTATGTGCACTTGTATATACGTATGTTAAAACAACTATGCATGGATGGATTTTCTTAAAAGAACCGTGTTAACAATTAATAGTTTTTGTATTTTTAGCACAATATACTCTATTATCAGTTACTTCTTTGCCATGTTTTAGTAAATCTCAAATGCAAGAAACTCATCGGGATTTAAAATTCAAAAATTATTGTCATCTGTCAGTGTGTTTGATCACCTGAGCCGAAGGCTCAATGTGATGTTTTGGAATCACTCTTCGTCCGTCGTCCGTCCGCTATCTGTCCGTCGACCGTCGTAGTCGTTATCTTTTGCTTCTGACGACTTTTTCTCAGAAACAGCTTGTCGGAATTCAATCAAATCTTATATGAATTCATTAAACTAGATTTTATAGTTGCACTAAGGTCATTTGGCGACATTCCAGCTTTTTATTGGTGGAGGAAGACCCCAGGTGCAAACTCGGCATTTTTTCGTGCACGGGCGCGCACCTGAGTAGAACCACCGACGTTCCCCAAGCAAGCTGGATAGCTTGACACTCACATACTAAACAGTCCTGGCCCCATGGGAAATCGAACCCACAGCGGTGAGGGATATGTGATTTCAAGTCTGAGACCACTCGACCACGGACGACCCCAAGTTTATGTGAAGCATCATTATATGTTTGTTCGAATGGTGCACCTGAGTTCATAAATGCCCCCGCAATGGGGCTTATCAGTTTCATTTAACAAATCTTAAAAAATCTTCTACAAAAATACAAGTGTAGACAACCTCCGTACGGACAACCTCATATGGGCCATAGGTGGAACTAATACTAATATATGGTGCAGTAAAAGTATCACTTCTTGTTCGTGTGTTGTTCTTTGTTTTCTGATATTAATAATAGCAACAAGAGAATCGGTAGAACCGATGGATCCATCCCGAAAGTTACACAAAAAAAAGCAATAATTAGTGAGAGTGCTTCCTTATTCAAAATGAATCCGTACGGAACTCTATTATGCTACGGATAAGATTTTTCAAAAAAGGGAGATAATTAAAAAAGTAGTGAAGCTAGAGTTATGGTTCCTATGAACTGCACTCCGTCTCATTGTCCTAATCATTCATACGAACTTTTGAGTTATGTTGACAAAAAGTGTGACGCACGGACGGGCGGAAAAAGCGGCGACTATATGTTCCCCCATAATAAACATTCTAGTGTATATGTTATATATAAAAGTAAGGTAATAGTAAATGAAAAGAAAAAAAAACTGTGATGGGGCCTCAATATAATGTCTCTGTGGTAATCAGTCAGCACGAAGTAAGCAGTTAAAAAGCATGTTATCCATGATTTTTCAACGACTACATTCAGTTGGGAAATGTGTCTTTAATAGACCTGTACAACTAACTACGATAACGACTATGACTTCAGACTAAATACTAAGCACGAGAAAATGTTGGGGGATGATCTCAAAGTTGTATAATAACCTGGGTTTTAGTAGGCTCACATGGGTTTAAGAAGGAAAAAGCCAATAAAAAATCAATTAAAAAATACATGTTATTTATATTTCTGTCAATATATATATATACGTCATATGCATCGACCTTTCAGAATATTTTTTCTTAATACAGTCTTCGATGCAACCACGCAGACTCGGCTGGAGTTTTAAATGGGCTTGCCTGAATAACTGATCACTAAAATCCAAGATCCAAGCTTTTGGTTTGAGTATTTGTGTGTGGGAGGGGCGGATCCTTCGAAATAAAATGTTTTTCTACATGATGTTTATTGAATTCTGTTTTTTCCAGAATAATTGTATGTTAAATCCAATGATGACTAACAGTAGAATGGCGCGCCCCATGGAATCCGGCATGCAGAGCTTATAATGTGGGATTTTAGAAGGTGGCGGTGCCGGGTCCGCCCTATCCCTGAATCCGCCTTAGTACATGATATATACACGTTTATCCCGTATATATCTTACCCCAAAATTGTCGCCGTAGCCGGGGTAGTGAAGACGCTGCGTCTAAAACGTGCTCGCCTCTCACACCTGCGGGTTCGAATCCCGTGAGAAAGTGTCAATTCTTAATGTTTTTTGTGGTGTGGAGAAATGCTGATATTTTCTATTTTAGATGGTCTAAATATAATGAATGAAACTAAAATTACCTCTTATTTACATTGCTTTGTTGTAAGTCGTGGCATTCTGTTAGTTTTGTTTACACATTTGAATAGTGCAAATAAATTGCTTTACATATTCCTAACTGTTGATTATTTTGCACCAATAAATGTATTTAAATCTATGGTAGTACTGAAAACTCAAACTATACAACCTTTTATTTCACTGACTTTAAATACAAAACCCTGTGGGGCTTTGAAAAACTGAAATATCGTGCAGCGCATGCGCTTATCGCCTTGAATGCACACTAGAACAATCGAATGTATCAGTTAACCCTTACATCGAAATGGATGAGGCCGCCACTATTAAAGGTTCGTTTTTTCTTTTACATCATTTATTAAAGAATTGTTTCGCATTTCTTTCGGCGTTTATGCGGTTTTAAACGCTGGTAGTAAATGGCGTAATCTATGAATCGCCTTAACTAATGCTTTATGGTAATTTGCCATTGATTACCGCGTTTAAAACCGCAAACACGCGGGGAAAAAACACGCGCTTCGTGGATTTTTCCATTTAATACCGGCAAAACCGAATAAACAGCGGGAAATATGCGAATTAATTCTTGTATTTACATTGTTTTCCCGTCGCTATAATAGTATCAGCAAACATTCTAATGATAACAAAACCACTACTGTCAGTGTCTTTTCATACAGTGGAATATCCATTTTTTGTTAAGACACGCCGGATGCAAGCGCAGTTGTCTGCATGCAGTGCGTACAGTTCGTTCACCAATCTCTACCCAGAGTTGTCGTTCCTTGCATACACATTAAATGTGTATACGTCTGGAAGAGATTGTTCATTTATCTTCTTGAAGCAGAATAGCCACTTGCTATGCGTGCGCAGCCGAGCGTAAATAGTCCCACCTACTTGGAAAACTAAGTATATTCGAGATTAAGCGCTATATTGTTTCAAAGGAAAGTATCAAGAAAATGCAAAAAACATTAAATTAATTAAACCAGTTTGCAAAGATGGTATGAAGCGAATATCAACTTTCGTATTTATCGTGTTTGGCCGTTTCAAACGGTCCACTCTCATACTCTTTTATTAGGTGAGGCTTAGAAAATATATCATGGCGAATAACTGGTCGTTTGTAAAAATGATATATTGCTCTGTAAACCATCACATCATATAATGTATGCCAACTAGTTTAATACATTCTAAAATAATGATGCTCGGCTGTTTGGTTGGATGGTGGTGTACGTTATTTTCAGCACAATTAAGGCTATATAATTTTGTAGTAGTGGCAGACCACCAACTTTTCTCTACAAGTTCATGTAGTTTCAATAATAAATTCCATTGGCCTATATATAGTGATGCCCAAACTCTTAGTCGAGCATTCAATGCGTACTGCCTGTTGAGAAAACCCCTCTGTTTTAGTCGGTATTCCTTATCGTAATCCTTACCGTAATCGTTATACAGGTCTAATACTTGCGTATAACAGATCTCAGTCTTTACGACCGTCACGCGCTTGTAGTCGGGGCCGACATAGTTGTAGTGATCGATACCTTTTTCACGTGCAAGGCAAGCTTCGCGTGACCGATCTACTGAAAGACAGACATCACAAACTAACGAAGCGCATGGCTCACAGGGGCTCACAGGGGCTTGTTCTCGATTAGGAAGACTGTTTGAAAGTAACATTATTTAATGTACAGGGCTTGTTTATTAGACATTGTAACAAATTTGAATCTAGTGAGTTGAAAAAATGTTTTTAAAAATTCCGATATCGTGTTTTTAACCGAAACTTGGGGAAATAACTTGGTTGATTTTTCATATGAAAACTTTGAATGTTTCTTTGTAAATAGGACAGAGAAAAATAACACAAAATTGGGTCTGGGGGTATTGCGATGTTTATTAGAGATACATTTGTTGATACTCAAACTTTGATTTTAAAATCTAGTGACGATATAATCTGAGTCAAAATCAATGGACATTTATTGAATTTAGATGAAGATTTATTTCAAGGCTTATGTTATATTCTGCCCGGGGGTACAAGCAGAGTAAATATTGTTGATATGAGTACCTTTGATAGACTAATTCATTCTATTGTAGCTTTCGATTGTGATAATTTAGGTAAAAATATTATTTTGTGCGGAGATTTCAATGCCAGAACAGCTACTGGATCTGATTTTGTTACATTTTAATCTATGAAAAATAATGATGTACTACCACTTCCAGATGATTACATGCCAGACAAAGCTTTACCTCGTTTTTCACAAGATAAAACACGTCCAAATAGTAATGGAGTGCAATTGTTAGATTTTTGCAAACAAACCGGTCTACGTATTGTGAATGGTAGGTTCGATAATGATAACTCACTTATGTATGCAACCGTGGCAATAGTCTTATTGATTATTTTCTTATATCTGAACAAGTATGTGATTATGTATTTGATTTCGCAGTTTACGAGCCAAACAAGGTATCTAATCTTTGTATTGTCACTGGATCGTTTTGTTATACCAAAAATAATACTATTAGTGATTAATATATACTCAGTTGCAAAAGAAACTCGACACTTTGAAAGCTTTACTTTACACTCTATCCTCTTTATCAAGCGACAATCCCTTAAAGATTCAACCTATTGAAAAACAAATTACAACATATTATCGGCAATGGAATGATAAAAACGTTGGTATCAAACATGGCATATTCTTTTTGGAATTTGTCAATTTAATTCTAAAAAAACTTTATACAATTAAATCTAAACAAAACTCAGTGTCCACTTTCTTTTGCAACTGAGTATATTAACAAATTCCATTTAAATATGCATGGAACTACGAACACTTTAACGATTATAAGAATGCTTTATATTCTCATGAAACTATAATGCATTTAAACAATTTGCAAAAGCAAATACATAATTGGACCAGACCTGTATGTAAATGAATTTTTCAAGAATGGAATACGCCAATTAGGTCCTACTTTAAAATGTTTATTTAACAAGGTATTAAATTCAGGGTACTTTCCAAAAATATGGTCTTCAGGTTATGTGATCCCACTTCATAAAAAGGTAGTGTAAATCATGTCGAGAATTATAGAGGCATTACACTATTAAGTGCGTTAGGAAAACTGTTTACTCGAATACTTAACAACAGGTTAAATAGTTAGGCAGAAAAGTATAATGTTTATGTTGAGGCCCAGGCAGGGTTTAGAAAAGGTTTGGCCACAAGTGATAATGTTTATGTTTTGCATTCATCAATTAACAAGGTTGTAAGCTCGAGTGAAAAATTGTTTTGTGCTTTCGTAGACTTTAAGAAAGTGTTTGATTATGTTGTACGAGATAATCTTCGATTAAAGCTTAGTATACGTGGTAAAATATTGAATATTATAAAATCCATGTATAATTATATAAAATCACAAATCAAACTAAATAACACGATTGGCAATGAATTTACATGTATATGAGGCGTTCGTCAAGGTGTATGTTTATCTCATTCTTTATTTTCAATGTTATTAAATGATATTAAAGCAGAATTTGTCGTAAAAGGTTTAGATGGTATTGATATTTCCTTTTTGAAACTATTTTTGTTACTTTATGCCGATGATATTGTAATTTTCTCAAAAGATGCTGCAGATTTGCAGAAATGACTTGATTTGTTATATGAATACTGTAATGGAAATTAGTTGTAAATACCGCCAAAACTAAAGAAATAGTTTTCAGAAAAGGCGGCATTCTTCCAAGAATTATACAATTTATTTCAATGGTGAAATACTTCAAATCATTATTAGTTTTACGTATTTAGGTATTGTCTTCACGACAGTTGGTTCATTTTCTGAAACACAGGCTTTGTTATCTGGTCAAGCGTTAAAAGACATTTTTAAGCTTGAAAAATGTTTATACAAATTCATTGACTTATCGCCAAAACATGTATTAGACCTATTTGATAATTTTATATATTCTATACTGTCATATGGCTGTGAAGTATGGGGATTTGCCCAAGCCAACAGTATTGAACGTGTTCGCACACAGTTTTGTAAAAGGTTGATGGTGTTAAGAAATCGACACAAAACGATTTTATTTATGGTGAGTTAGGTAGAAGTACACTAAAAAGTAGACGTTTGTTCTCAATTATTAAATATTGTTTAAAATTTTACAATCAGAGGATGTGAAATATATACGATTAATATATACGATTAATGTATGAAGATATGTTAAGTGATATTGGTGTAAATGCAAGAACACAAAACTGGGCCAGCAAAGTCTGAGATCTTTCAAGTAATTATGGATTCTACCATGTTTGTTTCATCAAAGCGTGGGTAGCATCAATGCATTTTAACAATTTTTAAACAACGTTTGAAAGATGTTTTTATACAAGAATGGAATACAATATTAATTGATTCATCCAGAGCATTGTTTTAACGAAATATTTCAAATTTTCAGCTACAACCTTACTTAAATATTGTTAAGAGTAAATGCACATGTCAATTCATTTCAAAACTTAGAGTATCGTCGCATAGGTTAGAAGTGGAAATGGGCAGATGGTCCAGAAATAGAGTTCATACAGATGAGAGACGATGTAGACATTGTAACATGCTCGAAGACGAGTACCATTTTGTTTTATTTTGTCCATTGTATAATGATTTACGTAAGAAATACGTGTCAACATTTTATTTCCAACGGCCAAGTATGTTCAAATTTAAACTACTGTTAAAAAGTAAAAACAAAAGGGAAGTCTTTAATTTTGTATTGTTTATACTCAAAGCATTTAAATTACGTAATGCATTATTTTATCATAATTAAACTATATTTTCCTTCTCCCAAGTAAAGCTACTTTTTCTTTTTTTTTCTTCTTAATTATGGATATGCACAAACACTGAAGCAGTCTCTTTGTATTTTGATGTTTGCTAAGATAAATTTATTGTATGTATATTCTCCCAGATATATTATTTAATAGTGTTCCAAATAATAAGTTTTAATAGGCACAGATCTCTGTGAGATTTCATTATTTGTATTTTGATGATATATGTATTGATCATCAGTCATGTGACTCTATGTTTGTATAGTAAATATGTTGCCTCGTGGGCCAATCTGGCCTAATTGTATTTAGAAAATAAAAACTTCCAAACTTACACTGTCCTGTTTTAATGGGATGACAGTAGGGTAAATGTGAGGTTTGGTGCACCCTAGAACCGGTTTAAACCCTCAGTGGCCTACTTTGCCACTGACCGTTCCAGTATTAAGTAGTACTGGAATAAATGTTTATAGGTAAGATTTTTTTCATCTTCACTAATCGTCATTGTTTTGTATATAGTTTTGGTAATTACGTATCATATAAAAAATCAACAAATATGCGCGATATAATGGTACATTTTATAACAAATAAAACATTTGTAAAGATCTTATTTAGAGGTACCCACGCTTGTCAACACCTTGACACATATAGTACGAAAACGAAAGCCTGGGAAAAGGTATTGTCTAGGGTCCTCTGTACTCACAGGTTATGGTAAACTGTTACATGGTACAAAGTTATTATTGAAAAAAAAATACAATCATTTTAACGAACTCACAAAGTTTTCTAAATGTTGTGTTTATTAGATTTTTTAATAAAATGATGTTTGGTCAGGTATAATTCTTCGATTTAAAAGTAGTGATGTTTACGACTTTTCCACACTATCTTAATATAAAGATTACCAGTATAGTAAAATGCATCAATCCCAATCCAGGTGTGGATTGTTCTCTATATGTTGACGACTTTGTTATATGTTATCGTGCAAGAAACATGAATACTATTGAGAGACAATTACAACAATGTCTCAATAAACTTCAGACCTGGTCTGATGAAAATGATTTTAAATTTTCTAAATCTAAAACCAATTGTATGCACTTTTGTCAACTACGCAAACATCACGAAGACCCTCATCTAACACTGGGTGGTTCACCTTTACTAGTAGTGGATGAGACAAAATTACTAGGTTTTATTTTTGACCGTAAAGTAACGTTTATACCACACCTTAAAGACTTGAAAGCCAAATGCCTTAAAGCTCTTAACTTACTTAAAGTTGTTGCAAACACTAATTGGGGAGCAGATCGAAAAGACCTCTTGCGACTTTACAGATCGCTTATCAGATCCAAGCTGGACTACGGCTCAATAGTATATGGATCGACTCGCAAGTATTACTTGCAGATGCTCGATCCTATACATAATCAAGGATTGCGACTCGCCTTAGGAGCCTTTCGTACATCACCAGCCGAAAGTCTATATGCTGAAGCGAATGAACCATCACTGTCTAATAGACGGGACAAATTAGCCCTTCAGTATACCATTAAATTACAATCTAACCCTTCAAATCCAACTTTCGATACTGCTTTTAATCCTAATTATGAACCTCCTTTTGATCGAAAACCGAAGGCCATTCGGCCATTTGGTCTTTGTATTAAACCAAAATTAAGGTTCACTGAAATCGACCTAAATTTGATTGCCAAGTACAAAGTACCACAAATTTCACCGTGGACTTTGGAAACACCAACAATTATTTTTGATCTTGATGAAATTAAATCGAAATACAGTAACTTTCAACATATATACACAGATGGTTCTAAAGATGGAGACAAGGTAGCTGCAGCAGCTGTTGTTCACAAACATAGCATAAAGAGCCGCCTGCCTGACAAGGCCTCTATCTTCTCAGCTGAACTTAATTCATGAATCTGATAATGACCACTTCGTAATCTTTTCTGATTCCCTTTCATCTCTTCAAGCACTGAGTAATATGAAACATGATAATCCAGTTGTGCTTCAACTTTTAGAAAAGTACCATTCTCTTATAGTTGATAATGTTATTATTTTCTGCTGGCTTCCAAGCCATGTAGGAATACGTGGTAATAATAGAGCTGATAGTGCTGCTAAGGCAGCATTAAGTTTACATATATCATATACCAAATTACCTTATACTGATTTTAAAAGTTGTATCAACACATATATTCGTAACTCTTCGCAAGCCGCTAGGGACTTGTCGGTGAACAAATAAACTCCATTCCATTAAACCTTTACTCGGAGAATGGCGTCCTTCTAGTAGACCCATTCGTCGAGAGGAAGTTGTCCTAGCCAGAGTCAGGATAGGGTATACACGCTGTACTCATTCATATTTATTACAAGGTGAGCAGTTGCCAGAATGTATACCCTGTTTTGCACCGTTAACGGTTGTTTTGCACCGTTAGCGGTCAAACATAATTATCTTGTTGGAATGTGTAGACTTTGATCCTATGCGACAAAGATACTACACAATTAATACTTTGAAAGAGTTATTTGATACTATACAGTTTAGTCTTGTTTTAGATTTCCTTAAAGAAATCAGACTTTATAAATCAATATAATATTTTCCTATATATATTAACTTGTTTACAAGCCCGTTGACGGGCGTTTGTTGATTTACATATATACATAGTTTATATTGCTTCCATAGCATCCCTTATTTGTAGATAGTTTTACCTTTATACGTTTACATTTTTTTTAATAACTACTTCATTCTTTCATGATTCATCGATTTCTGCGCACAATATGACCTATTTATGTGTCGACGTGACATAAAACACCATTCATTCATTCATTCTGTCATAAAGTCACCAGGATATTGAGCGTTAATTGGTTGTTATATAAACATCGATACATATTGTATTGATTTCTATGCGTGTTACCAACAAATGTCCTGAGAGCTCCAGGTGGTACCAATTAGCAATAGCAGCGCGTGACCACAGTCCACGTGACAATATCCATCATCACCAGAGCAGATAATAGCAGATAAGAAAACGGCATTGTGCTAAAATTCTTCAACAAATATGAAACAATTCTTCAACAAACATGAAATAATAAAATTATAAAATACCATACCGAACACGATATGACATATAATCTTATGAAACAGATATGTTTCATAAATTATAACAGTTTTCACAAGTGTACCTAATGTGTAACTAGTACATTGTTTTATTTTGTTTACCACTAAAATAATTATCTATTTTTTCAAATTATGAAGAGAGAAAAAAGAAACAATAAGAGTACAGAGGCAAGTTCTTTGTTAAATGGGTGTGAAAGAATCAGAATACGTTGCATGTGTAAGCCTTGTTTTTGAAAAGATAAATCGGCTTATAGATTGCCTTAAACCGGGCTGGCGGGAGGGCGTCAACATGTTCTTTTTGTTATATCTTATATAGAATAAAAATGTCCAATCTTCACCAAACTTTAACAGCACCTACCTTTCATGAAGGAAGCAATGACCTTACCCAGAAACTAGGTCATTGTTACCTACTTTTCAAAAATATATGTACGTTAATCGTTTTGTTTAAGTCTGCGTTAACCATTTTGTTTAAGTTTCGTTTCCGCTCAATAACTTTAGCATGACTCTTTCTGTGTATATAGGTAGCTTATATGTGTTTGCATTTGGGGTCACTGGGGTCAAAGTAAAGGTCACTGTTACAAATTATCAACAGTTACAAATTATATTGGCATGACACTTCCGGGATAGGTAGCTTATATGATGAGGAAGCACGGGGATTGTATTTGGGGTCGATGGGTTCAAGACCAAGGTCACTGTTACTAAAATAGAGTTTGCATTAACCTTTGTGTTGACGTTTTGCTTCTGCTCAATAGCTTTAGTTAGGAATGAAATATTGGCATGATATCATTCTGTTATGTGTTGTTTAGACTTTTTCCCCCGAAAGGAATGTTCTGATGTGATGTACCATTCGATTAAAAGCAGCATACCGTACATACAATATATAGCAAAAATTCCCGAGTTGCGTTTCTTTTTCGCTTCAGTATACAATATGTCTATAAATATCAATACCTAAATTTGTTTCCAAGCTACGTTCTTACTTTTTTTTTTTGTAAGCTGCTGTTCGCGCGCTTTTATATCCCACTTTTTAAAAATCTCAGGCTTTGTCATGATTTTATTATGACAGCCCCGGTTAACAGGTTAAGGGTCGCGAAATCCCGATAACATAATGCTACTTGAAATAAGGACGATAATAACAATTTGCAAGATTCGTCCACACAATTAGATATATTAGTGATCTTTTATCGTAAACAATAGGGAATAAAAGATGTCTGCGTGAGAACAGATGGCAGGAAGTCTAATGCCCCAATTATTTTATCACACGATCTTTAAATTATAGGGCATCCTGTTTAGCCTACAGTTGTGTAAAATGGATTAAGCGTGAAGCAACCCGAAAATAATATTTAGTGTAAATGAAGAAGTTGAAGTCAACAGGTTTAACGTGCAGTCAATCCTAAAACACATGATTGTGTTACACCAAAGTCAATAATACCGTTTACTTTTGCTATGAATTAAAACGATTACCAGGCGCGCGAAGCCTCATTTGTTGTTCTGTGCGTGACTTATTGAATGAATGAACTCGGCAAAACGCGACTTTAAACTATGAAACGTGCATCGTTGAAACCAAAAGCAGTACGCGCAACCCAATTTAGAAGATATTTCTTTCATAGTGAAGTAAACGCTTTTACTTACAGTGGTGTTTATCAGATACTATCAATAATGCATTTCTAGTATGTCACATACAGCTGTAGCTAAACAATGCAATATAAACATTGCATTTTGAATACAGATGAAAACAGCGATAATTATAACGGGACAACAGGCGTACCGATATATAGTCAAAACCATTTTGGTATAAACGGAGACGTTTATTCTGGGGTATGTTATTTAAGTTACTTTTTCTAATATTTCACATCCATATATAGTCATATCCATACCGTTTACTTATGTAAGCACACACTGTGCATTGTTCTGGTAATATATCTCTCAGTTTCAAGACATGTCATATGTCATACGGTTTCAACGATACTTGTACGATGTTGACTAGTTTATTAATTATGTTTTTAACAACTTAATTTCTTAATCTGGAAAACGGAAAGTTGAAGAGACACATGGTAATCGTAATTATGTAAAAAAAAAAAATAATAAAAAATAAAAAAAATCTACTAATATACCATTTGGACTGTTGTAACATACTTGGCAGTCTATTACACGATCCTCAACACAACATCAATGTTATCTGAAAACAAGCACTTACAAACTACCGCATTATTTAATAAATTCAAAATATATCTAGGAACGTTTAAATAATGCGAATCGTTAAAGCCAATTTAACTGATGAAATTAAGACTAAGAGATTAAACATTAGTAGAAATTTAATATAACATTAAAACAATGGACGCAAACATGTTAATGCATTGAAGACAATGATCTATATTGTTAAAAAGATAAGCTCGAAAGTGAAAAGAAATAAAACCAAAAAAGCGACACAAGCGGCACATTGATATACAATTCCTAGTAGATTAATATACTGACGACCAATGAAAACGCACCATTAACTCGTATTTCCTAGCAGATTAATATACTGTGCACCATTAACTCACATTTCCTAGCAGATTAATACACTGACGGCCAATGAAACGCACCATTAACTCACAATTCCTAGCATATTAATACACTGAGGCCAATGAAAACGCACCATGAACTCGTATTTCCTAGCAGATTAATATACTGTGCACCATTAACTCATAATTCCTAGCAGATTAATACACTGGCGGCCAATGAAAGAAAACTTACCATTAACTCACAATTCCTAGCAGATTAATACACTGAGGCCAATGAAAACGCACCATGAACTCGTATTTCCTAGCAGATTAATATACTGTGCACCATTAACTCATAATTCCTAGCAGATTAATACACTGGCGGCCAATGAAAGAAAACTTACCATTAACTCACAATTCCTAGCAGATTAATATACTGACGGCCAATGAAAACGCACCATTAACTACAAATGTTTATGCTGTTGTATTATTTGCAAACGTTTTAGAATGAAACAGCTGCACCCATATTTGTTATCTTCCAAGTATTTAATATTGATACATAACTTGCCTAACATATAGTTCAAACCAGCATAATCATTTTCCAAACATTTTAGCAAAATACGCAACAAAAAGCAAAAATAATAACCCCACCATTCATTACCAACAATTTCGCCAATCTGACTTCTCTGCAACCATCTGACTTCTCTGCAACCCTCTGACTTCGCTGCAGCCGGTTGATCAGTGTGATTTTGATGATGCTTTATCAAAATTATGAATACGCATGTGATCTTAGGGTTGTTATTCTCAGACCTGTCCTACTTACAAGTCCAGCAACCCATCCTAAGTAATACACTGAACCACATTTGTTTCGCGGTTCTGAAGCTTAACTCTCACATGGCGGTTTCCTTATCCCTTTTAATCTCCACTGTGGCCTAGTCTCGGCCAGCTAGACCGTATCATGCATATGTCTTACTTGCAATTGTTGATGCACCTGTTACCCTTTTTGACGTCACATGCTACTTCTCAACAGTTGAAAGTAAGAAATTATTATGAAAATAATTTACAAATAAGTGTTTTGAAAGTCTCGTTGAATCTCTCAAAATCTCGGCAAAATCGCCCAAAACGAGAGGGCGATTTTAAACGTCGTATTTTCCCCAGGCCCTGGTTCTGGATCCGTGTAGCATAGCGTAACGAAGAAATCAGAAGCGGGCCGGGTGACCGAGGCTACACT
Organism: Cyrtodaria siliqua; assembly: GCA_037043455.1. Classification (NCBI taxonomy): domain Eukaryota; kingdom Metazoa; phylum Mollusca; class Bivalvia; order Adapedonta; family Hiatellidae; genus Cyrtodaria; species Cyrtodaria siliqua. The sequence goes on from JAWPHD010000179.1 coordinate 58,754, forward strand.
GTGGCCGTGATGGTAAAGACGCTGTATTTGAAACATTCTCGCCTCTCACTGCTGCGGTTCTAATCCAACTTGTAAGCGAGAAACTGTCGATTTGAATGGGTTGTCTGCCTCCACCACGAAAACATCGATCGGCATATATAGCCTAAAATGTGCTGAAAATGGCGTGAAACGCAATATAACCAACCAACCATATCCCTTTTAGAAGAACTTAGATTATCATATCAACTGATTTTGACAATTCGTTCACCATTTCCAAGTTTTTTCAGAAATATCGTTAAATAAACTGTATGGAATTATTCCCTTTAAATTCATGTGTTCAGGTCAAATAATAATGTATTTGTGCTGATTAAAACTATATGTTTATTCACGGGTTCTTAAAATACCCGTGATTGAATATGCGTAAAATGAGTTACGAGTTGGTACGAGTCTTAATTCAACGCTTCAGTTTTGGGAATTAGCCTGGCCGTTTATATTGTGGCTTTAGAGTTTTGGATTTATATATATATGAATACCTCGTCGTCAGTAGGTTTAGAAACGGTAAACAGCTGTTGTAAAAAAATACCTGTTGATGGTGGGATAGGGCCTTTAAAGTATTAAACCAATTATCTGCCATCGATGTACATATTCGCTACATTTTGCATTGCGATGCGTCTCCGTGACCGAATGGTTAACAACGTTGCGTTGTAAACATTCGCCTCCCACCGCTGCGGATCGAATCCCACTGGGAGCTCGACTTGTAAGTGAGGAAGTGTCGATTCTGATTCTACGGATGGCGGGAAGTGTACAGTACTGGTTCTACCCAGGAAAAGTGGGTGGTCTGCCTCCACCACAAAAAAAAACATATATAACCTTACATGTGTTAAAAATGACGTAAAACACCATACAAACAAACAAAACAGTTTGCAATGCATAATGTGAAACTGAGCAACTGTTGCATATAAATTAGGGTCGATACTGGTAACCATTTTGTTTCTCAATAAATCAGATTATATTAAAATAGTCTCTACCATCAAAGGTAACCGTGGGTTCTAATAGGTGTCATTGAAGTGCATAACAATTCAGCATTACGTGGTTCGAGTATTAACTTGCATACCCCATCCAACCAGTTAAAAAATGTGCATATTGTAAAATTAAAACATTTAGTAGGTCATTTTAAACAAGTTATCACATATTTTTAGTAAAAAATCTTTTTAAACATCACGTTTATTGTCGAAATGTGCGTTATAAAATCCTGCTGATATAAACTTTCCCATCGCTTAATGGAATTAAGGCGGGAGCACGTTATGAGATCTTAGGATAGAAAACGAGAGAATAGTATAGAATCATTGGATCGTGTACTTACCGAGTGTTCGCTTAATGAATTGAATAATTTTATTATTTAAGTCTCGTCAAAGTACACTATCGTTTACAATACAACAGTTCATAAAATATGACTGTGTCATTCTTTTTAAGAATCACAAGAAACTATACAATATAAATTTGATATTCATATGACTGTTTACAACGTTAAAATAGTGAGCAATTTATTTTGAACCGATAGCCACAGCCGTGTCATCTGACTAACAAAAAGTCACAGCTTGTGTGATAGAGAGCTACATTATAGATGGTAGGTAACACCTTTTCTTCGCATTATTTATTTAAACTCATTTTGTAAGTCTCCGTATTCTTCCTTCTCTTTTTTTTTTGCAAATCAGGTAACAGAGTAACAACATGATTGGTAATACAATATGATAAAGATTGGTATGGGTAAGTAATGGGGACAGTGTTTATTAGTTAAATGAAAGAGGAAACAACTGTCTAATAAGGTTGATAAGAACAGCAAAACAAAATCTTCTTTTTTTCCAGCAGATGTAGTTATTAAATATGTATATGAGTAGCAGAAAATATAAATGACAAAGGTTGTACGTATGCGTTTGTTCTATATTTGTTTCAACATCTGACCTAATTGCTGGCTACAATAATAATAAACCGGTGATTCGCACGTGGATCACGTGCGAGTGAATCCACGAGGAACTAGCTAATTTTATGAATGGCGCACCTTTCAGGAATTTACTATCAGTGTTACACGCACGAGATCAGTGAGATTATTCTTATGGATGATAGTTGTAATATGGTCACGTGCACAAGTCTGGTGGTGTCATTGGCTGAATTTGTATTCGTTTCGTGACGTTGCTAGTTTTATTTACGTGTATGCCAAGTGTTACAGTTTTATTCCTACGGATTTACCATTCAGTGATAATGTGGGTTATGAAAATTTAAGTTTATAACTGCATGTTTTTAACATTCTAAGCTAGCTTATCTTTTCAAGGTTAACATAATTTTCTTAGCGAATATTGAGATTTGTTTCAAAACCTTGAATGATTGCTGCAGGGATGTTTCATATTAATACGTAGAATGCAATGAAACAGAAAATGATTTCAAATTGATAATATCACTTATAATACTAAAAATCGGTTTCAACCTAAGCTATACATCCTTGTCATGTTTATTAATGACATATCCTACAGTCGTTTACGCGCATCGTTTTCGCGCATACCTGTCTAAGAGCGACTATGTACACAAATAACTTCTTTTTTTCTATGTTTTATACATTTTTAAACCTAAGGTAGAATAACGATGAAATATTGCAAAGGCAAAATTGCATTGCCTATTATATAATCAGATTCCAGCACAATTAAAGTCAGAACATACTGGATTGTGATGCGTAATACAGTCCACACTCGTAATGAAATAATGTATACATATGTGTATGTGGATATAAAAAATATCTGCAGATTTTATATTACACAATTATTACGAAGTGTTTTAACTAAAATACGTTGATCTTCACAAAGCTTAAGAATTAAGACAGGTCGTTATGCAAGACAAAGGATTGAAAAAAATGAAAGAATTTGGCAAATATGTAATTCAACTGAAATTGAAGACGAATTTCACTTTGTTTTCATTTGTACGGCTTATAATGATAATAGAAAGAAAAATATCAGAAATTATTACACACGAAGGCCAAATATGTTTAAATTTGTAACACTGCTACAATCTTCAAAGAAGAAGGAACTTTTTAATTAAAGTATATATTTATCAGAGGCCTTTACTGTCAGATGTTCTAATCCAAATATTATTTCTTAAAACATATTCAAGTACAGCCTCACATACATTTTTATTTTATATTCTTCCTTTTTTATATCCTGGGATTATTGATTAAAATGTGTGATTGATATGATCTATGATTAATTAATGATTATATGTATTAAAAATGAAAAGTGAGTGTGTTGATGTCAGGTGATTATACTTATGTATTACAAATTATGTATGTAATGATGAGAAATTGTAAAATTTCAAGTTAAATCAATAACAATACCTACCTACCTACCTATCTACGTATGTATGTATATCTGATTGTAAACACTGATACGCAAATAAACTATTTTATTATTAAATCAAATTATTCAATGAATACAATTGGTTTAAAGTTGATCACATGATTTAGAATAAAAAGGTATATTGACCTGAAAAACGTATATTGACATGTGTATGTTGACCTGTGGGCGGAGTCAAACATTTAAAAATTCAAAATTTCAAAAATTCAAAATTCAAAAATTCAAAAATTCAAAAATTTCAAAATTTCAAAATTTCAAAATTTCAAAATTCTCAAAATTTCAAAATTCAAAATTCAAAATTCAAAATTTTCAAATTCTCAAAATTCTCAAAATTTTCAAAATCCAAAATTCAAAATTCAAAAATTTAAAAATTTCAAGATGTCAAAATTTCAAAATTCAAAATTCCATGAATAATTTGATTTAGTAATAAAATAATTGTTGCCTTTTAGGTTCGGTCGATATGTGTATTTATCGACCTATCGCCTCGGTCGATATCACTTTTCTCAGGTCGATAAATACATCGCCTCGGTCGATATCACTTTTCTCAGGTCGATAAATAAACATATCGACCTCACTAAAAGGCAACAATTTTATAAAACCTCGAATGTGCGGTAACATGATTTATTATTCACATGGTACTTAGCGCGGTTGGACTATAATATCCAGAATTACACGCACGTACTTATAAAATTGCCGTGTGTCCCTTTAAGATAGCCTTCTCAAAAGGCAATTTAGTTTTTAATTTAAATTCATGTATTATAAATTGCCTGTAATTTATTTAATATCCGCAATATTCGTTTGTATTTACATTAAAAACGGCTAATGTATTTTTATATTGGTATTCAATCCGTTGACACCTGCAGACGACGTAACTTAACGACTATATATTGACGAGTATTATAAACCTTTATGTTGTATCTAGTACTAATTTAAAAGAAGCTTTTATGTCGTATATAGTAAGTATTTAAAAACATATAGTAAATTGTATCATATCACTTTATTTTTTATAAGGATCGTTATTTGCATAAACCGACGTTGTAATGTAATGCATATTGCCTAGGCAAGACTATAATTTGTTATGTGGTAAGCCATATTATTGTTACATGAGTAGGCAGTAACGTTTTAGTATATATACCACTATTGCATTTCACACAGGCCTCCATTATAACCTTTTGGCCTACACTCCCTATTCCTATACTCCCTATTCCTATATCCGAATGGATGAAAAAAACTAACTATTTTTTAAAGAGCTATCTTAGAGACTCCCAAACATGACCAGGCTATTGGTGATAATGTAATGCTTTCAGCCTCTAATACTTCACTGAAGGTGTGCACCCCCAGAATGGCAGTAAAGACATTTTACTTTTTTTAAATATACCCTCAGTACAACTGTATGCGAGTTTTTTTTGTTACAAATTCCAGTCAAAGTATCCTAAATTAACATGTTTTTTGATGAGTTTGGTGTATTATGGTGATTTGTTGTGATTTGAGTAATTAATCCAATCATAATCTACCTTACTATCTGACTATATGCCCGCATACTTTGTTCAACACTATAAGACCATGGGCTACTCAACTTTTCGGTACCAACTCAGCTGGCAAATGTTAAATGCTACCACCTTTTAGATATATCTTAGTCAAAAGAAAATAGCCAGGATAGTTTTTCTGAAACGGTAGCTTAACAAATTGTTTTTGGGCATAAACATGCAAATTTGAACAAAAATCACTAAAAACTGGAATGATTTTTTTTTAAATATTATTGTCATTGCAATATTAGGGAGCTGAAACTTCTGAAAGTTTTCTGTTATAGTCATATAAATTAAAATAATATTTGAAATGAACAAAATTTATACAGCTTGCAATTTTGGGGGGAAATCAGCAAAATAATCATACAAATCGCTGATATTTGGAATAATTATTTTAAAAAATATTAACACTTCCAATTAAACAAAATAGAAGTATTTAAAGTGTTTTCAGTCATCTAAAGATGTCCTGAGATATAGGTAAAATTCTAAAGGATCAGAGATTTGGAAAAACTGGAATATTTTGGGCCAAAAGTTGCAAATTTGAACCAAAATCTCCAAAAACGGGATTACTTTTAAAAATATAATTCTCATTACAATTTAAGGAGATTGAAAGTCCTTAAAGTTATCTGTTATCTGTTATATACATGTTCATGAAAAACAAATATTTGGAATGAATAAAACATATAAATCTTAAAAATGAATTAAAGTGACTGATTTTTGGAATAGTTATGAAATTTTAAATTATGATTAAAATATAGAAAAACAGAAGTCGTTTGTAGTATTTCTTTAAATATAAAGGTGTCAGGAGCTACAGAAGAGACAGTCCTAAAGGATCAGAGATTTGAAAATGCCATTTCTTTTGGCCCAGAATATCGAAATTTAAACCAAAACCGCCGAAAACTGGACTATTTAAAATACAATTGTATTGCAATTGTTCTTTAAACATTCTATTATATTAATCTACATGAGAAAAATGTTTGGAATATACAAAGTTTATACATCTTGACAGTTTTGGAGTAGCATGAAATACAATAGTTTGGGATATTTATTTATAACAAAACAAAGCAGTTTTCAAGAATGTAAATAAATATTTAATAAGGTACAGACAAAAAGTTCCGAAGTAACTTGAAAACTGCAAATAAAATTTACGAAAAATGTAATATTTATTAAAAAATAATTTCTTTTGAAATGAATGGGAGCTGAATTTGTTTAACTTTTTCTTATTATGTTCGGGGTATATGGGAGAAAAAAGGGCGAACACACACACAAAAAAAATAGGTTAAAAAAAAAGAATTGCATGAATATCATGTATTTGTAATGCATAAATTGAAGATATTTTTGAACGATTTTGATAATTAAACTCAAACTCACAAATTACATACGTAAATGCCCTTGTTGTATTTCTTTTATTAAACTATTGCAAAAAAGTAACAGAACCGAGAGAAGTGATATTTCGGTTTTGGGTTGAGAAAAATGAAATTCAGAAGTAAACGTAGTTTTAAAGAAAACTCAGCCTGGAAAATAATATACGTCTCAAAGCTATTGTAAGAGACAATCATGATATTAACAACTTTAACAGAATACTACGTTTTCATCTGCCGAATGTTGACGCATGTTAACATTCTGAACCTGGTATACATGCTACAACTAACTCTCCTGCATTCACACCCTGTTACAAGACAGGGAAGTCTATGCTTTCTGCAAGTACAGTGAAGCGTAAGTTTCGCAAGATACTTTGATAAAATTCGTGCAAAACTTCGAGGGCCGAACACTGCAAACGTAATCGTACGAAACTTCGAGGGCCGAATCAACCAATCGGTGAAGGTCAGTTATTTATATCAACCAGTTGGTGAAGGTTTGGCCTATAAAGTCCAGACTCTATTGTGCCCATCGCGTCGGTAGCGCCGTGGTGTAATGGTTAGCACTGCGGCTTAGTAACCCAGGGATCGCGCGTTCAATCCCAGCCAGGACCGAATTTGGGTAAATTATCGAAATATTTCAAAAAGTATTTCCTACCTTTCCAGTCCTTCGGATGAGACTTAAAACCTAGGTCTGCTCGCTAAAATGCTTAGTGCAATATAGCGAGGATAAATGCACGCTTATACGCACGCCCATCGCGTCAGGTTTACCTTGACGTGTTCGTTGGCGGACGGACTATAAACCTTAGAACTACACACACACACACCCAAGGTTTGGCCTACCTAACAGGTACAGGTATATAAGGCAGTGAAATACTGCACTTAACATGGTGACATACCCTTTTTGGGAATAGAGACCTGAAAGAGTGAAAGTTGGAAACGATACTTTGTATAACGCTTTTAAGAGGGTCCCAAAGGGGTTTTGCGTGAAAACGTGATCGGGGTGTTTTTTGAAAACGTGACACGTGAAACAAATAATATTTTTGCGTGATTGCGTGAAAATTATATCAGCGTGATCCGTGATTTTGGTCTTGGTAAAACGTGATCGCGTGATATGGTGACGTGAAACGTGAATTTTTAGTCCTTTTCAGTCTTTTTAGTGTCCCTCCTCCTTCCCGAGATGCCAGAATGCTGTTGTCAATTTGAAAGCCTCAGAATACATCTGACGGCTCAAGTTTGTGTGTGATTGTGTGTGGTTTTGTTTTGTTGTTTTAACATTTAACGTGAAATGTGAAAGTTCTGCTATTTTCACGTGAAGACGTGATCCTTGTTTTTATTTTACGTGATCACGTGAACACCCCCCCCCCCCCCCACTTTGGGACCCCCTTTTAACAAGAACGCTTATATTATAAACGGTCTTGTGACATAGCAAGCGTTTATTTTATAAACGGCGGTCATGTGACATAGCAAACGTTTATTTTATAAACGGTCACGGGACATAGCAAACGTTTATTTTATAAACGGTCACGTGACATGGTAATCTAAAGAAAAAATGAACTGCTGAGGCAACCTCGGAAAAAAAATGATATGCGGAGTGATGATGAAGACTACTGCTTTTGTTTTAAGCATGACTTTCATTTAGATTTTTTGTGTAAATGATGGCGTGCTTGAGTTAATAGCCACGGCTGGCTTATTTTACTCTTGCTTGGGTTTGAGGCCCGCAAGGGGAAACTGTGCTGGTACCCCCAGTATCTATACTAATTGCAGTATAAATCGTATACGAGAAAAATATGCTATAAATGTTTTGTAACAGAGCCATTTATCCAACTACGCATGTGCAAGAAGTTTTAGGGCGTTGCAGTTTTCAATAAAAATAACAGCTCGATCCAATCAAGAAATAGCATTATCACGCACCATGAGCATGACTCATGTTTTGAATATTGCAGCCAATCGCCTTTGCATATTATTGGGCAAATGCAATGTCAAGGCGGAATGCTGTTTTGGTAATGGTTCAGTCGTTTTGATTGACAGGTTGTGTGTAAATTACAACCGCGCGCGCGTAAAATTGAGTAGACCATGGAATAAATGCCGAATCTGTCATTTCTAGCACCGCTGAAATATACCGGCATCTATAGCACAGTTTAGGCTCAGACCTTCAGTTTTATGAAAATTATATCATAAGCAAGAACAAAGGAAGGCCATTAGAGCTATGGTACACACGTTATTATTGGCAAAAATATATTGTTATACTTAACAACATGAGACAAATTTCAATTGGAAATAAAAGTATACCTCATGAATGTCCCTTCTCGAAATGAAACACAAGGTTAGATAGTGGGATATTAAATACGAATCGTTTTTATATTTATTTTGTTATATTTATTAAAAGATACATTTTTCATATATAATGGACAGTGTTTGATTGTGCGTTGAACCGAATCATGACGTCAGCCGTACTATCAAACTCACAAATATCTGAAGCCATGAGGTCAAACAGCCTAATCATGTATGTAAACTTGTAAACTTCTTTATTAGCTGTTTAATGATAACAGCCGAAACTCTGAACATATACCCAGACCTCAGCTGACAAACGGTTATGTCAACGAGACTTTGGGAATAGGTGTTCTGAGATTCATTAGCTGATGGTAATTTCTCATCATTTGATCAAAAAAAAAATATCTGTCTGTTTTCACACTCTTTATTATCAAGATTATGATTCGACAATTAATAAAGTTCCATGTTATCACATTTCTTGTTATATCCACACACTTCCCTGTTTCAGACTTATGAACGTTAGGAATTTTAGTTGTGCTGGAGATATTTTGCCACGCGTTTAAGCAGTGCGTGTGACTGCCTGCATTTTTGGACCTTCCCGTTTGGTGTCTGCAGGCTTCACACTCACCTGCTCTCTCTAACACGTCCAGGTGAGATGATTAAATGATAGATAGATAGATAGATAGATACTTTATTGACTTAAACTTTTACAGTTTCTCATCATTACATACATAATTTGTAATACATAATTATAATCACATGACAGGTTACACATACTTCTACACACTCACTTATAGTTCAATTTTCAATACTCCTTAATTAATCATAGATCATATAAATCACACATTTTAATCAATAATCCAAGGATATCAAAAAACAAAAGGAATTATATATAAAATAACAATTTATGTGAGGATGTACTTGAATATATTTTAAGAAATAATATTTGGAATAGAACATCTGACAGTAAACGCCTCTGACAAATATTTACTTAAATTAAAAAGTTCTTTCTTCTTTGAAGATTGTAGAAGTGTTATAAATTTAAACATATTTGGCCTTTGTATGTAATATTTTCTGATATATTTCTTTCTAATATCATTATAAGCTGTACAAATTAAAACAAAGTGAAATTCGTCTTCAATATCAGTTGAATTACATATTTGACAAACTCTTTCATTTCTTTCAATCCTCTGTCTTGCATAACGACCTGTCTCAATTCTTAAGCTATGTGAAGATAAACGTAATTTAGTAAAAACACTTCGTAATCTTTTTGTACATAAAATATTCAGATAGTTTTCATATCCAAAATTATCTTTAACATGTCTATACAAACTTGATAATACTCTATTTTCTTGTAGATCAGTGTTCCATTTTTGAATAAAACAATCCACCAACCTCTGTTTAAAGCTAGATATAAAATGTTGATGGTTCACCCTTAAAGGATCATCCCATATATACATAAAGCCATACGTATTAAGCAGAGATTTTACATTGGATAACCAATTGTTTAAACCACTTTCACAATCAGATAATGAAGATTTATAAATAGATGATAAAATTATATTTTCTGTTTTAACTAATTTCAACCAATATCTAACTATTCTAGTATATCTTGTGATAAATAAAGGATAACGCGCCAATTCACCGTAAACACCAGCATTACTCGTGGTCAGTTTTACTCCTAGAATGTGTTTACAAAACTTGAGATGAATTCTCTCTATCTCTTTCGATTTTATGAAACCCCAGACTTCACAGCCGTAATTGAGTATTGATGAGACGAAAGCATCAAATAATTGAAGGGATGTTTTAGGTTTTAGTTCAGTTTTTCTTATGTTTGCAGTTAAAAGATTCATAGCTTTTAATGCTTTGCCGCACATAGCCTGTTGATTTAACGTATACGACCCTGTGTAGTTAAATACAACTCCAAGATAATTAAAATCATCTGAAACCTCTAATAATGCTCCGTTAAAAGAAAAATTTTCATCAATAAAATGCAATTCAATGATAAAGCCGAACTATAAGAAGTCCACATTTTATAGAGAAAGTAGTCAGAGTTTAACGTAAAGTATTCCAAATTACTTACAGTCTACAACATGTTTTAGAGATTCAATATGGACCTTTTACTTTGGACTAAGACATATACTGAAGTGAAAAAGAAACGCAACTCGGGAATTTCCGCTATATAATGTATATATACTGCACACTTAATTTCAAAGAAATCCCAAGATGTTTTGTAAAAAAAAAAAAATGCTGTTAGAGACAGGACACAACTGTGATGCTGTAGACGTTTTAATCACGTACACTTTGTAACAAGAAATTCGTAAATGTTGAAGTCTTGAGCCATTCCAGTACTGTATTTAACGTAAAGAGTTTGCAAAATTTTACGTCCTAAGTTTGCTCACATGCTTGAGCTAAACGCGCACTCTGTCAATAATAAGACTTTGAAGGAATACTATTTGCTGTGTTAAGTGTTGTTTAGACTTTTTTTCCCCGAAAAGAACATTCTTACGTAGCCATGTACCATTTGATTAACAGCAGCATACTGTACATACAATATATAGCAAAAATTCCCGAGTTGCGTTCCTTTTTCGCTTCAATATACAATATATCTATAAATATCAATACCTAAATATGTTTCCAAGCTATACCGTTTTCAAGCTATACCAAAACTGTTGAGTCACATAATTCACACTGATGCTCCATCTCTTCTTGAGTCACTTAAGGTATTATTGAAATACAACATTTGAAATGGGCAATTTTCTTCGGATATTGTTTAGTTTGAACTTATTTATTTTACATCGATTGTAACGAAAGCTCTCTGAACTTATTTTAATCACTCTCGATGTCTTCCTAGGTAGAACCAGTACTAAGCAAATGCAGATAAAAGTGTCTTGCTCAGGGACACAACACATATGGTAATGACGGGAATCGAACCCACGACATTTGGATCATGGGTCCAACGCTCTACCACTATACCACAGCGCTCCCCAATATTGTTTACTTAGAAGCCATAACGCACCAACTGTAAAAGTCGGTTCTAATACCCCCATTTATTTGTTCAGATCTAACTCTGAAGTTTATAATGCCTGACACATGAGTGAGCTTATAATGTTATATAAGTATATTAATGAAAGAAAAAACTGAAACTGTTATTCTAATAGAAATCAAAATGAAACTGATTTAGTGTATTAACAGCAAAATAAATGAATTACTTTTATTCTTATTTTTGTTGTATTGGGGATCAATTTTAAAAAAAAAAAAGAGAGTATATTTTCGAATAAGACGCGCGTTCTTATTTTGTTTTATAAGTTCTGTTCGCGCGTTTTAATATCTCACTTTTTAAAAATTTCAGGCTTTGTCATGATTTTATTATGGCATCCCCGGTTAACAGGTTAAGGGTCTAATATCACGAAAAAGCTGAGAAACACCGGATAACATAATGCTACTTGAGATAATGACGATAATAACAATTTGCAAGATTCGGCCACACAATTAGATATATTAGTGATCTTTTATCGTAAACAATAGGAAATAAAAGATGTCTGCGTGAGAACAGATGGCAGGAAGTCTAATGCCCCAATTATTTTATCACACGATCTTTAAATTATAGGGCATCCTGTTTAGCCTACAGTTCTGTAAAATAGATTAAGCGTAAAGCAACCCGAATATAATATTTAGTGTAAATGAAGAAGTTGAAGTTAACAGGTTTAACGTGCAGTCAGTCCTACAACACATGATTGTGTTACACCAAAGGCAATAATACCGTTTACTTTTGCTATGAATTAAAACGATTACCAGGCGCGCGAAGCCTCATTTGTTGTTCTGTGCGTGACTTATTGAATGAATGAACTCGTCAAAACGTGTCTTTAAATTATGAAACGTGCATCGTTGAAACCAGGAGCAGTACGCGCAACCCAATTTAGAAGATATTTCTTTCATAGTGAAGTAAACGCTTTTACTTACAGTGGTGTATATCAGATACTATCAATAATGCATTTCTAGTATGTCACATACAGCTGTAGCTAAACAATGCAATATAAACATTGCATTTTGAATACAGATGAAAACAGCGATAATTATAACGCGACAACAGGCGTACCGATATATAGTCAAAACCATTTTGGTATAAACGGAGACGTTGATTCTGGGGTATGTTATTTAAGTTACTTTTTCTAATATCATTTCACATCCATATATAGTCATATCCATACCGTTTACTTATGTAAGCACACACTGTGCATTGTTCTGTTAATATATCCTTCAGTTTCAAGACATGTCATATGTCATACTGTTTCAACGATACTTGTACGATGTTGACTAGTTTATTAATTATGTTTTAAACAACTTAATTTCTTAATCTGGAAAACGGAAAGTTGAAGAGACACATGGTAATCGTAATTATGTAAAAAAAAAAAAAAAAAAAAAAATATCTACTAATATACCATTTGGACTGTTGTAACATACTTGGCAGTCTATTACACGATCCTCAACACAACATCAATGTTATCTGAAAACAAGCACTTACAAACTACCGCATTATTTAATAAATTCAAAATATATCTAGGAACGTTTAAATAATGCGAATCGTTAAAGCCAATTTAACTGATGAAATTAAGACTAAGAGATTAAACATTAGTAGAAATTTAATATAACATTAAAACAATGGACGCAAACCTGTTAATGCATTGAAGACACTGATCTATATTGTTAAAAAGATAAGCTCGAAAGTGAAAAGAAATAAAACCAAAAAAGCGACACAAGCGGCACATTGGTATACACTTCCTAGCAGATTAATATACTGACGACCAATGAAAACGCACCATTGACTCGTATTTCCTAGCAGATTAATATACTGTGCACCATTAACTCACATTTCCTAGCAGATTAATACACTGACGGCCAATGAAACGCACCATTAACTCACAATTCCTAGCAGGTTAGTACCCTGACGGCGAATGAAAACGCACAATTAACACACAATTGCTAGCATATTAATACACTGAGGCCAATGAAAACGCACCATGAACTCGTATCTCCTAGCAGATTAATATACTGTGCACCATTAACTCATAATTCCTAGCAGATTAATACACCGGCGGCCAATGAAAGAAAACTTACCATTAACTCACAATTCCTAGCAGATTAATATACTGACGGCCAATGAAAACGCACCATTAACTACAAATGTTTATGCTGTTGTATTATTTGCAAACGTTTTAGAATGAAACAGCTGCACCCATATTTGTTATCTTCCAAGTATTTAATATTGATACATAATTTGCCTAAATATAGTTCAAACCAGCATAATCATTTTCCAAACATTTTAGCAAAATACGCAACAGAAAGCAAAAATACTAACCCCACCATTCACTTCCAACAATTTCGCCAATCTGACTTCTCTGCAACCATCTGACTTCTCTGCAATCATCTGACTTCGCTGCAGCCGGTTGATGATGCTTTATCAAAATTATGAATACGCATGTGATCTTAGGGTTGTTATTCTCAGATCTGTCCTACTTACAAGTCCAGCAACCCATCCTAAGTAATACACTGAACGCGGTTCTGAAGCTTAACTCTCACATGGCGGTTTCCATATCCCTTTTAATCTCCACTGTGGCCGTGATGGTAAAGTCGCTGTATTTGAAACATTCTCGCCTCTCACTGCTGCGGTTCTAATCCAACTTGTAAGCGAGAAACTGTCGATTTGAATGGGTTGTCTGCCTCCACCACGAAAACATCGATCGGCATATATAGCCTAAAATGTGTTGAAAATGGCGTGAAACGCAATATAACCAACCAACCATATCCCTTTTAGAAGAACTTAGATTATCATATCAACTGATTTTGACAATTCGTTCACCATTTCCAAGTTTTTTCAGAAATATCGTTAAATAAACTATGGAATTATTCCCTTTAAATTCATGTGTTCAGGTCAAATAATAATGTATGTGTGCTGATTAAAAGTATATGTTTATTCACGGGTTCTTAAAATACCCGTGATTGAATATGCGTAAAATGAGTTACGAGTTGGTACGAGTCTTAATTCAACGCTTCAGTTTTGGGAATCAGCCTGGCCGTTTATATTATGTCTTTAGAGTTTTGGATTTATATATATATGAATACCTCGTCGTCAGTAGGTTTAGAAACGGTATACAGCTGTTGTAAAAAAATACCTGTTGATGGTGGGATAGAGCCTTTAAAGTATTAAACCAATTATCTGCCATCGATGTACATATTCGCTACATTTTGCATTGCGATGCGTCTCCGTGACCGAATGGTTAATAAAGTTGCGTTGTAAACGTTCGCCTCCCACTGCTGCGGGTTCGAATCCCACTGGGAGCTCGACTTGTAGGTGAGGAAGTGTCGATTCTGATTCTACGGATGGCGGGAAGTGTACAGTACTGGTTCTACCCAGGAAAGGTGGGTGGTCTGCCTCCACCACAAAAAAAAACATATATAACCTTACATGTGTTGAAAATGACGTAAAACGCCATACAAACAAACAAAACAGTTTGCAATGCATAATGTGAAACTGAGCAACTGTTGCATATAAATTAGGGTCGATACTGGTAACCATTTTGTTTCTCAATAAATCAGATTATATTAAAATAGTCTCTCCCATCAAAGGTAACCGTGGGTTCTAATAAGTGTCATTGAAGTGCATAACAATTCAGCATTACGTGGTTCGAGTATTAACTTGCATAACCCATCCAACCAGTTAAAAAAATTGCATATTGTAAAATTAAATCATTTAGTAGGTCATTTTAAACAAGTTATCGCATATTTTTAGTAAAAAATATTTTTAAACATCACGTTTATTGTCGAAATGTGCGTTATAAAATCCTGCTGATATAAACTTTCCCATCGCTTAATGGAATTAAGGCGAGAGCACGTAATGAGATCTTAGGATAGAAAACGAGAGAATAGTATAGAATCATTGGATCGTGTACTTACCGAGTGTTCGCTTAATGAATTGAATAATTTTATTATTTAAGTCTCGTCAAAGAACACTATCGTTTACAATACAACAGTTCATAAAATATGACTGTGTCATTCTTTTTAAGAATCACAAGAAACTATACAATATAAATTTGATATTCATATGACTGTTTACAACGTTAAAATAGTGAGCAATTTATTTTGAACCGATAGCCACAGCCGTGTCATCTGACTAACAAAATGTCACAGCTTGTGTGATAGAGAGCTACATTATAGATGGTAGGTAACACCTTTTCTTCGCATTATTTATTTAAACTCATTTTGTAAGTCTCCGTATTCTTCCTTCTCTTTTTTTTTTTCAAATCAGGTAACAGAGTAACAACATGATTGGTAATACAATATGATAAAGATTGGTATGGGTAAGTAATGGGGACAGTGTTTATTAGTTATATGAAAGAGGAAACAACTGTCTAATAAGGTTGATAAGAACAGCAAAACAAAATCTTCTTTTTTTCCAGCAGATGTAGTTATTAAATATGTATATGAGTAGCAGAAAATATAAATGACAAAGAATGTACGTATGCGTTTGTTCTATATTTGTTTCAACATCTGACCTAATTGCTGGCTACAATAATAATAAACCGGTGATTCGCACGTGGATCACGTGCGAGTGAATCCACGAGGAACTAGCTAATTTTATGAATGGCGCACCTTTCAGGAATTTACTATCAGTGTTACACGCACGAGATCAGTGAGATTATTCTTATAGATGATAGTTGTAATATGGTCACGTGCACAAGTCTGGTGGTGTCATTGGCTGAATTTGTATTCGTTTCGTGACGTTGCTAGTTTTATTTACGTGTATGCCAAGTGTTACAGTTTTATTCCTACGGATTTACCATTCAGTGATAATGTGGGTTATGAAAATTTAAGTTTATAACTGCATGTTTTTAACATTCTAAGCAAGCTTATCTTTTGAAGGTTAACATAATTTTCTTAGCGAATATTGAGATTTGTTTCAAAACCTTGAATGATTGCTGCAGGGATGTTTCATATTAATACGTAGAATGAAATGAAACAGAAAATGATTTCAAATTGATAATATCACTTATAATACTAAAAATCGGTTTCAACCTAAGCTATACATCCTTGTCATGTTTATTAAGGACATGTCCTACAGTCGTTTACGCGCATCGTTTTCGCGCATACCTGTCTAAGAGCGACTATGTACACAAATAACTTCTTTTTTTCTATGTTTTATACATTTTTAAACCTAAGGTACTTTATTTTTTATAAGGATCGTTATTTGCATAAACCGACGTTGTAATGTAATGCATATTGCCTAGGCAAGACTATAATTTGTTATGTGGTAAGCCATATTATTGTTACATGAGTAGGCAGTAACGTTTTAGTATATATACCACTATTGCATTTCACACAGGCCTCCATTATAACCTTTTGGCCTACACTCCCTATTCCTATACTCCCTATTCCTATATCCGAATGGATGAAAAAAACTAACTATTTTTTAAAGAGCTAGCTTAGAGACTCCCAAACATGACCAGGCTATTGGTGATAATGTAATGCTTTCAGCCTCTAATACTTCACTGAAGGTGTGCACCCCCAGAATGGCAGTAAAGACATTTTACTTTTTTTAAATATACCCTCAGTACAACTGTATGCGAGGTTTTTTTTGTTACAAATTCCAGTCAAAGTATCCTAAATTAACATGTTTTATGATGAGTTCGGTGTATTATGGTGATTTGTTTTGATTTGAGTAATTAATCCAATCATAATCTACCTTACTATCTGACTATATGCCCGAATACTTTGTTCAACACTACAAGACCATTGGCTACTCAACTTTGCGGTACCAACTCAACTGGCAAATTTTAAATGCTACCACCTTTTAGATATATCTTAGTAAAAAGAAAATAGCCAGGATAGTTTTTCTGAAACGGTAGCTTAACACATTGTTTTTGGGCAAAAACATGCAAATTTGAACAAAAATCACTAAAAACTGGAATGATTTTTTTTTAAATATTATTGTCATTGCAATATTAGGGAGCTGAAACTTCTGAAAGTTTTCTGTTATATTCATATAAATTAAAATAATATTTGAAATGAACAAAATTTATACAGCTTGCCATTTCGGGGGGAAATCAGCAAAAAAATCATACAAATCGCTGATATTTGGAATAATTATTTTAAAAAATATTAACACTTCCAATTAAACAAAATAGAAGTATTTAAAGTGTTTTCAGTCATCTAAAGATGTCCTGAGATATAGGTAAAATTCTAAAGGATCAGAGATTTGGAAAACTGGAATATTTTGGGCCAAAAGTTGCAAATTTGAACCAAAATCACCAAAAACGGGATTACTTTTAAAAATAAAATTCTCATTACAATTTAAGGAGATTGAAAGTCCTCAAAGTTATCTGTTATCTGTTATATACATGTTCATGAAAACAAATATTTGGAATGAATAAAACATATAAATCTTAAAAATGAATTAAAGTGACTGATTTTTGGAATAGTTATGAAATTTTAAATTATGATTAAAATATAGAAAAACAGAAGTCGTTTGTAGTATTTCTTTAAATATAAAGGTGTCTTGAACTACAGAAGAGACAGTCCTAAAGGATCAGAGATTTGAAAATGCCATTTCTTTTGGCCCAGAATATCGAAATTTAAACCAAAACCGCCGAAAACTGGACTATTTAAAATACAATTGTATTGCAATATAAGGGAGTTGAATGTTCTTTAAACATTCTATTATATTAATCTACATGAGAAAAATGTTTGGAATAAACAAAGTTTATACATCTTGACAGTTTTGGAGTAGCATGAAATACAATAGTTTGGGATATTTATTTATAACAAAACAAAGCAGTTTTCAAGAATGTAAATAAACATTTAATAAGGTACAGACAAAAAGTTCCGAAGTAACTTGAAAACTGCAAATAAAATTTACGAAAAATGTAATATTTATTAAAAAATAATTTCTTTTGAAATGAATGGGAGCTGAAGTTGTTTAACTTTTTCTTATTATGTTCGGGGTATATGGGAGAAAAAAGGGCGAACACACACACAAAAAAATAGGTTAAAAAAAAAAGAATTGCATGAATATCATGTATTTGTAATGCATAAATTGAAGATATTTTTGAACGATTTTGCTAATTAAACTCAAACTCACAAATTACATACGTAAATGCCCTTGCAGTATTTCTTTTATTAAACTATTGCAAAAAAGTAACAGAACCGAGAGAAGTGATATTTCGGTTTTGGGTTGAGAAAAATGAAATTCAGAAGTAAACGTAGTTTTAAAGAAAACTCAGCCTGGAAAATAATATACGTCTCAAAGCTATTGTAAGAGACAATCATGATATTAACAACTTTAACAGAATACTACGTTTTCATCTGCCGAATGTTGACGCATGTTAACATTCTGAACCTGGTATACATGCTACAACTAACTCTCCTGCATTCACACCATGTTACAAGACAGGGAAGTCTATGCTTTTTGCAAGTACAGTGTAGCGTAAGTTTCGCAAGATACTTTGATAAAATTCGTGCCGAACACTGCAAACGTAATCGTACGAAACTTCGAGGGCCGAATCAACCAATCGGTGAAGGTCAGTTATTTATATCACCCAGTCGGTGAAGGTTTGGCCTATAAAGTCCGGACTCTATTGTGCCCATCGCGTCAGGTTTACCTTGACGTGTTCGTTGGCGGACGGACTATAAACCTTAGAACTACACACACACACACACACACACAAGGTTTGGCCTACCTGACAGGTACAGGTATATAAGGCAGTGAAATACTGCACTTAACATGGTGACATACCCTTTTTGGGAATAGAGACCTGAAAGAGTGAAAGTTGGAAGCGATACCTTGTATTACGCTTTTAACAAGAACGCTTATATTATAAACGGTCACGTGACATAGCAAGCGTTTATTTTATAAACGGTCACGTGACATAGCAAACGTTTATTTTATAAACGGTCACGTGACATAGCAAACGTTTATTTTATAAAAAATAAACGGTCACGGGACATAGCAAACGTTTATTTTATAAACGGTCACGTGACATGGTAATCTAGAGAAAAAATGAAATGCTGAGGCAACCTCGGAAAAAAAATGATATGCGGAGCGATGATGAAGACTACTGCTTTTGTTTTAAGCATGACTTTCATTTAGATTTTTTGTGTAAATGATGGCGTGCTTGAGTTAATAGCCACGGCTGGCATATTTTACTGTTGCTTGGGTTTCAGGCCCGCGAGGGGAAACTGTGCTGGTACCCCCAGTATCTATACTACTTGCAGTATAAATCGTATACGAGAAACATATGCTATAATATGTTTTGTACCAGAGCCATTTATTCAACTACGCATGTGCAAGAAGTTTTAGGGCGTTGCAGTTTTCAATAAAAATAACAGCTCGATCTAATCAAGAAATAGCATTATCACGCACCATGAGCATGACTCAGGTTTTGAATATTGCAGCAAATCGCCTTTGCATATTATTAGGCAAATGCAATGTCAAGGAATGCTGTTTTGGTAATGGTTCAGTCGTTTTGATTGATAGGTTGTGTGTAAATTACAACCGCGCGCGCGTAAAATTGAGTAGACCATGGAATAAATGCCGAATCTGTCATTTATAGCACCGCTGAAATATACCGGCATCTATAGCACAGTTTAGGCTCAGACCTTCAGTTTTATGAAAATTATATCATAAGCAAGAACAAAGGAAAGCCATTAGAGGTTAGATAGTGGGATATTAAATACGAATCGTTTTTATATTTATTTTGTTATATTTATTAAAAGATACATTTTTCATATATAATGGACAGTGTTTGATTGTGCGTTGAACCGAATCATGACGTCAGCCGTACTATCAAACTCACAAATATCTGAAGCCATGAGGTCAAACAGCCTAATCATGTATGTAAACTTATAAACTTCTTTATTAGCTGTTTATTGATAACAGCCGAAACTCTGAACATATACCGAGACCTCAGCTGACAAACGGTTATGTCAACGAGACTTTCGGAACAGGTGTTCTGAGATTCATTAGCTGATGGTAATTTCTCATCATTTGATCAAAAAAATATATCTGTCTGTTTTCACACTCTTTATTATCAAGATTGTGATTCGACAATTAATAAAGTTCCGTATTATCACATTTCTTGTTATATCCACACACTTCCCTGTTTCAGACTTATGAACGTAGGAACTTTAGTTGTGCTGGAGATATTTTGCCACGCGTTTAAGCAGTGCTTGTGACTGCCTGCATTTTGGGACCTTCCCGTTTGGTGTCTGCAGGCTTCACACTCACCTGCTCTCTCTAACACGTCCAGGTGAGATGATTAAATACAATTCAATGATAAAGCCGAACTATAAGAAGTCCACATTTTATAGAGAAAGTAGTCGCAGTTCAACGTTAAGTATTCCAAATTTCTTACGGTATACAACATGTTTTAGAGATTCAAACCGAGGAATATATGGACCTTTTACTTTGGATTAAGACATATACTGAAGTGAAAAAGAAACGCAACTCGGGAATTTCCGCTATATAATGTATATACTGCACACTTAATTCCACATACTATTTCAAAGAAATCCCAAGATGTTTTGTAAAAAAAAAGTTGCTGTTAGTTAGAGAAAGGACACAACTGTGATGCTGTAGACGTTTTAATCACGTACACTTTGTAACAAGAAATTCATAAATGTTGAAGTCTTGAGCCATTCCAGTACTGTATTTAACGTAAAGAGTTTGCAAAATGTTGCATCCTAAGTTTGCTCACATGCTTGAGCCAAACGCGCACACTGTCAATAATGAAACTTTGAAGAAATACTATTTGCTGTGTTAAGTGTTGTTTAGACTTTTTTCCCGAAAGGAACATTCTTACGTAGCCATGTACCATTTGATTAACAGCAGCATACTGTACATACAATACATAGCAAATATTCCCGAGTTGCGTTTCTTTTTCGCTTCAGTATACAATATATCTATAAATATCAATACCTAAATGTTTCCAAGCTATACCAAAACGTTTGAGTCACATAATTCACACTGATGCTCCATCTCTTCTTGAGTCAGTTAATGTATTATTGAAATACAACATTTGAAATGGGCAATTTTCTTCGGATATTGTTCAGTTTAAACTTATTTATTTTACATCGATTGTAACGAAAGCTCTCTGAACTTATTTTAATCACTCTCGATGTCTTCCTAGGTAGAACCAGTACTAAGCAAATGCAGATAAAAGAGCTTGCTCAGGGACACAACACATATGGTTATGACGGGAATCGAACCCACGACATTTGGATCCACTATACCACAGCGCTCCCCAATATTGTTTACTTAGAAGCCATAACGCACCAACTGTAAAAGTCGGTTCTAATACCCCCATTTATTTGTTCAGATCTAACTCAAAAGTTTATAATGCCTGACACATGAGTGAGCGTATAATGTTATAGAAGTATTTTAATGGGAAAAATTGAAACTGTTATTCTAATAGAAATCAAAATGAAACTGATTTAGTGTATTAACAGCAAAATAAATGAATTACTTTTATTCTTATTTTTGTTGTATTAGTGATCAATTTAAAAAAAAAAATATATATATTTTCGAATAAGACGCGCGTTCTTATTTTATTTTTTTGTAAGTTGCTGTTCGCGCGTTTTAATATCCCACTTTTTAAAAATCTCAGGCTTTGTCATGATTTTATTATGGCAGCCCCGGTTAACAGGTTAAGGGTATAATATCACGAAAAAGCTGAGAAACACCGGATAACATAATGCTACTTGAGATAATGACGATAATAACAATTTGCAAGATTCGGCCACACAATTAGATATATTAGTGATCTTTTATCGTAAACAGTAGGAAATAAAAGATGTCTGCGTGAGAACAGATGGCAGGAAGTACAATGCCCCAATTATTTTATCACACGATCTTTAAATTATAGGGCATCCTGTTTAGCCTACAGTTCTGTAAAATAGATTAAGCGTGAAGCAACCCGAAAATAATATTTAGTGTAAATGAAGAAGTTGAAGTTAACAGGTTTAGCGTGCAGTCAATCCTAAAACACATGATTGTGTTACACTAAAGGCAATAATACCGTTTACTTTTGCTATGAATTAAAACGATAACCAGGCGCGCGAAGCCTCATTTGTTGTTCTGTGCGTGACTTATTGAATGAATGAACTCGGCAAAACGCGTCTTTAAACTATGAAACTTGCATCGTTGAAACCAGAAGCAGTACGCGCAACCCAATTTAGATGATATTTTTTTCGTAGTGAAGTAAACTCTTTTTCTTACAGTGGTGTATATCAGATCTATATCAGATACTATCAATAATGCATTTCTAGTATGTCACATACAGCTGTAGCTAAACAATGCAATATAAACATTGCATTTTGAATACAGATGAAAACAGCGATAATTATAACGCGACAACAGGCGTGTCGATATATAGTCAAAACCATTTTGGGATAAACGGAGACGTTGATTCTGGGGTATGTTATTTCAGTTACTTTTTCTATTAGCATTTCACATCCATATATAGTCATATCCATACCGTTTATTTATGTAAGCACACACTGTGCATTGTTCTGTTAATATATCCTTCAGTTTCAAGACATGTCATATGTCATACGGTTTCAACGATACTTGTACGATGTTGACTAGTTTATTAATTATGTTTTTAACAACTTAATTTCTTAATCTGGAAAACGGAAAGTTGAATAATCGTAATAATTTAAAAAAAAAAAAAAAAAAAAAGTCTACTAATAAACCATTTGAACTGTTGTAACATACTTGGCAGTCTATTACACGATCCTCAACACAACATCAATGTTATCTGAAAACAAGCACTTACAAACTACCGCATTATTTAATAAATTCAAAATATATCTAGGAACGTTTAAATAATGCGAATCGTTAAAGCCAATTTACTGATGAAATTAAGACGAAGAGATTAAACATTAGTAGAAATTTAATATAACATTAAAACAATGGACGCAAACATGTTAATGCATTGAAGACAATGATTTATATTGTTAAAAAGATAAGCTCGAAAGTGAAAAGAAATAAAACCAAAAAAGCGACACAAGCGGCACATTGATATACAATTCCTAGCAGATTAATATACTGACGACCAATGAAAACGCACCATTAACTCACAATTTCTTTCAGATTAAAATACTGACGGTCAAAGAAAACGCACCATTAACTCGTATTTCCTAGCAGATTAATATACTGTGCACCATTAACTCACATTTCCTAGCAGATTAATACACTGACGGCCAATGAAACGCACCATTAACTCACAATTCCTAGCAGGTTAATACCCTGACGGCCAATGAAAAAGCACAATTAACACACAATTGCTAGCATATTAATACACTGAGGCCAATGAAAACGCACCATGAACTCGTATTTCCTAGCAGATTAATATACTGTGCACCATTAACTCATAATTCCTAGCAGATTAATACACTGGCGGCCAATGAAAGAAAACGCACCATTAACTCACAATTCCTAGCAGATTAATATACTGACTGCCAATGAAAACGCACCATTAACTCACAATTCCTAGCAGATTAATATACTGACTGCCAATGAAAACGCACCATTAACTCACAAATCCTATATTAATCTGACGGTCAATGAAAACTCACAATTCCTAGCAGATTAATATACTGACTGCCAATGAAAACGCACCATTATCTACATATGTTAATGCTGTTATATTATTTGCAAACCTTTTAGAATGAAACAGCTGCACCCATATTTGTTATCTTTCAAGTATTTAATATTGATACATAACTTGCCTAACTTATAGTTCAAACCAGCATAATCATTTTCCAAACATTTTAGCAAAATACGCAACAAAAAGCAAAAATACTAACCCCACCATTCACTTCCAACAATTTCGCCAATCTGACTTCTCTGCAACCATCTGACTTCTCTGCAACCCTCTGACTTCGCTGCAGCCGGTTGATCAGTGTGATTTTGATGATGCTTTATCAAAATTATGAATACGCATGTGATCTTAGGGTTGTTATTCTCAGACCTGTCCTACTTACAAGTCCAGCAACCCATCCTAAGTAATACACTGAACCACATTTGTTTCGCGGTTCTGAAACTTAACTCTCATATGGCGGTTTCCATATCCCTTTTAATCTCCACTGTGGCCGTGATGGTAAAGACGCTGTATTTGAAACATTCTCGCCTCTCACTGCTGCGGTTCTAATCCAACTTGTAAGCGAGAAACTGTCGATTTGAATGGGTTGTCTGCCTCCACCACGAAAACATCGATCGGCATATATAGCCTAAAATGTGCTAAAAATGGCGTGAAACGCAATATAACCAACCAACCAGATCCCTTTTAGAAGAACTTTCAGATTATCATATCAACTGATTTTGACGATTCGTTCACCATTTCCAAGTTTTTTTCAGAAATATCGTTAAATAAACTATATGTAAATATTCCCTTTAAATTCATGTGTTCAGGTCAAATAATAATGTATGTGTGCTGATTAAAAGTATATGTTTATTCACGGGTTCTTAAAATACCCGTGATTGATATGCGTAAAATGAGTTACGAGTTGGTACGAGTTTTAATTCAACGCTTCAGTTTTGGGATTTAGCCTGGCCGTTTATATTGTGGCTTTAGAATGGTTAACAACGTTGCGTTGTAAACATTTGCCTCCCACCGCTGCGGGTTCGAATCCCACTGGGAGCTCGACTTGTAAGTGAGGAAGTGTCGATTCTGATTCTACGGATGGCGGGAAGTGTACAGTACTGGTTCTACCCAGGAAATGTGGGTGATCTGCCTTCACCACAAAAAAAATCGACCGTCATATATAACCTTACATGTGTTGAAAATGACGTAAACCACATACAAACAACCATACAAACAAACAAAACATTTTGCAATGCATCATGTGAAAGTGAGCAACTGTTGCATATAAATTAGGGTCGATACTGGTAACCATTTTGTTTCTCAATAAATCAGATTATATTAAAATAGTCTCTCCCATCAAAGGTAACCGTGGGTTCTAATAAGAGTCATTGAAGTGCATAACAATTCAGCATTACGTGGTTCGAGTATTAACTTGCATACCCCCATCCAACCAGTTAAAGAATTTGCATATTGTAACATTAAAACATTTAGTAGGTCATTTTAAACAAGTTATCACATATTTTTAGTAAAAAATCTTTTTAAACATCACGTTTATTGTCGAAATGTACGTTATAAAATCCTGCTGATATAAACTTTCCCATCGCTTAATGGAATTAAGGCGGGATTACGTAATGAGATCTTAGGATAGAAAACGAGAGAATAGTATAGAATCATTGGATCGTGTACTTACCGAGTGTTCGCTTAATGAATTGAATAGTTTTATTATTTAAGTCTCGTCAAAGTACACTATCATTTACAATACAACAGTTCATAAAATATAACTGTGCCATTCTTTTTAAGAATCACAAGAAACTATACAATATAATTTTGATATTCATATGACTGTTTACAATGTTAAAATAGTGAGCAATTGATTCTGAACCGATTGCCACAGCCGTGTCATCTGACTTACAAAAAGCCACAGCTTGTGTGATAGAGAGCTACATTATAGATGGTAGGTAACACCTTTTCTTCACATTATTTATTTCAACTCATTGTGTAAGTCTCAACTTCAACTTCTTTATTTCACTTAGGTTCACATATATGAACAGCATAAGCAACATGTTACAAAATACATTTACATATGAATGGCGACAAGTCATCACATTGGAAAAACAAAAACTTGTATACATCAGAAAACGACTACATATATATACAAACTATTTAGCAATGAAGTGGGTAGATGTCTATTCAATGTATAAGTATACTACTTACACATTGCAGTTATTAATAATAATAATAATAATAATAATAATAACGATAATACTAATACTAATATATTTGAAAACAATGGTATAGGTGGTGGCTGACTTGATATGATATTCCTGTCTATATATACTAATCTTACATGTTAAAGTAATTACTCAATATATATGTTATGTATGAACATATACATATTATTATTTTCAGATTGTCACAGAAACTCTACATCAGCTAAATATGTATTCAATAAAGTAATATTGCTGCGTATTGCTGCAGGAATGTCTCATATTAATACGTAGAATGAAATGAAACAGAAAATGATTTCAAATTGATAATATCACTTATAATACTAAAAATCGATTTCAACCTAAGCTATACATCCTTGTCATATTTATTAAGGACATGTCCTACAGTTGTTTACGCGCATCGTTTTCGCGCATACCTGTCTAAGAGCGACTATGTACACAAATAACTTCTTTTTTTCTATGTGTTATACATTTTTAAACCTAGGGTAGAATAACGATGAAATATTGAAAAGGCAAAATTGCTTTGCCTATTATATAATCAGATTCAAGCACAATTAAAGTCAGAACATACTGGATTGTGATGCGTCATACAGTCACACTCGTAATGAAATAATGTATACATTATGTGTATGTAGATGTAAAAAATATCTGCAGATTTTATATTACAAAACTATTACGAAGTGTTTTAAATAAAATACGTTGATCTTCACAAAGCTTAAGAATTAAGACAGGTCGTTATGCAAGACAAAGGATTGAAAGAAATGAAAGAATTTGACAAATATGTAATTCAACTGAAATTGAAGACGAATTTCACTTTGTTTTCATTTGTACGGCTTATAATGATAATAGAAAGAAACATATCAGAAATTATTACACACGAAGGCCAAATATGTTTAAATTTGTAACACTGCTACAATCTTCAAAGAAGAAGGAACTTTTTAATTTAAGTATATATTTATCAGAGGCCTTTACTGTCAGATGTTCTAATCCAAATATTATTTCTTAAAACATATTCAAGTACAGCCTCACATACATTTTTATTTTATATATTCTTCCTTTTTTATATCCTTGGATTATTGATTAAAATGTGTGATTGATATGATCTATGATTAATTAATGATTATATGTATTAAAAATTGAACTACAAGTGAGTGTGTAGATGTCATGTGATTATACTTTTGTATTACAAATTATGTATGTAATGATGAGAAATTGTAAAATTTCAAGTTAAATCAATAACAATACCTACCTACCTACCTACCTACCTACGTATGTACATCTGATTGTAAACAATGATACGCAAATAAACTATTAAACCTCGTATGTGCGGTAACATGACTTATTCTTCACATGGTACTTAAGGCGGTTGGACTAATATTCAGAATCACACGCACGCACTTATAAAATTGCCTTGTGTCTCTTTAAGACGGCCATTGCTATTTAACCATTTAATCTGATTTGTAGCATGGTCGGTGACATTTCCTTTGATGAATGCAGAGCATTAAATCGTTTGATTTAGGGTTACTAAAGGGGCGTGGCTACACCGTACTACAACTACCGGATATTTAAATTTAGATTACGGTCACTATGACGTCACAGTGTTACTAAGTACACCATGCTACAAAAAAGATAGAGTCTGTCTCAGCTCGTTGGTTATTTAACATGTTTAAGCCAACTCGCTGAGACCAGACTCTATCTATTACTTAATCTGATTTGTGATTGTTTCCGAAGTATGCGCACTTGTATTTCTCAAAATGCAATTTAGTTTTTTAATTTAAATTCATGTTTTATAAATTGCCTGTAATTTATTTAATCTCCGCAATATTCCTTGGTATCAATATTAAAAGCGGCTAATGTATTTTTATATTGGTATTCAGTCCGTTGACACCTGCATACGACGTAACTTAACGACGTAACGGGTATGGTAAACCTTTTTATCATGCAGATATGCACTTTTCTGCCTAATAAAGGGGTGACCTATTAAATTTTGCTTTATTAGGCACTGACCAATAGAGTAAATCAATGCGAAATCCCTCGGCGTTTATTGTACGTAACGTTATCTGACGTCATGCACGTAACGTTGACTGACGTCATAAAGCAACGAAAAACAACAACATCGCGGCGTCCTCGATAAGCGTAACATTCTGAGAAATAGGTAATAATAGTAATTCATACAAAAAAATGTGGATAATCTACATGATAATAGAATATTATGTCAGTGCCTTTTACTATCAAGTTTATTAGGCTCGGCACGAAAACAAAGAATGGCTCGGCAGAGCCTCGCCATTCTTCGTTTTCTAAGCCTCGCCTAATAAACTTGATAGTAAAAGGCACTGACATAATATTTTCTATATGTTGTATCTAGTAATAATTTAAATGCAGCTTTATGTCGTATATAGTAATTATTTAAAAACATGTAGTATATTGTATCATACCACTTTATTTTTTATAAGGATCGTTATGTGCATGAACCGAATGCATATTGCCTAGGCAAGACTACAATTTGTTATGTGGTAAGCCATATTATTGTTACATGAGTAGACGGTAACGTTTTAGTATACACTTCTCAAAACTGCTAACTACACCGCTCACGTTTTGGGTTATATATATCGATGGGTTGAATGTTTTTCAATAAAATAAAAAGGAAATACCAATTCAATCATTTTTACATCATTTCATTTTATTTTTTTCATGGGCAATGCTAGAACTAAACCACAATAAGCAATTACAAACGACCCATGTAAACACTAAAGTCACACTTTTCCCATATCTACAAACGACCCATGTAAACACTAAAGTCACACTTTTCCAATATCTACATGTAGTTAGCAGTTTTGAGAAGTGTATATACCACTATTTCATTTCACATATCGGAATGGATGAAAAAGAAGTATCTGTTTTAAAGAACTATCTTAGAGACTCTCAAAAATGACCAGACTATTGGTGATAATGTAATGCTTTCAACCTCTAATACTTCACTGAAGGTGTGCACCCCCAAAATGGCAGTAAAGAAATTTTACTTTTTTTAAGTAATTGTATGCGAAAATAATGTATGATGAGTTTGATGTTTTATGGGGATTTGTTGTGATTTGAGTAATTTAATCCAATCAGAATCTACCTTACTACTCGAATACTTTGTTCAACACTCTACGTTTTCAACCAATCATAAGTCCCAAATTAATAGTGGTATTTGACCATTAGATCAACAGAATCACAGTGGGGAGAATTCTTATTTGCCTATAGGTATCAGAAGAATAGCATGAAACACTTAAAACTTATTTGTATGTATATGTGTATATACAAGTCTGAGGTGAGGGGTGGTGGGTGGGGAGCAGTGGAAGTTTGTATTAACGTTAGGAACAGTTTGTAATTTGCAGGTGAAATAGGGACTGTTATTTTGGGTGCGTAATTGTTTGTTCGTTCGTCCGTTCGTTCGTTTGTTTGTTTAAAAAATGTCTTACGTCATTTTTAGCACATGTTATATATTATGATTATTATAATATCTAATTATGACGGTCGAGTATTATTCCGGTAGAGGCAGACCATCCCATTGTTCCTGGGTAGAACCATATTATCTCCCTCCATCCGTAAGACTCGACACTGCAAAAGTGTTTTTGTCATACAGCAACATAAGCGTTCATTCACCCTGAATTAAAGATAAGATTTTCTGTTCAAATACAGCTTCGTATAGATATTTTTGCATTTCAAAATTTCTCATTTCAGATAGCTGGTATCCACAGTCGCACACGTTCATAAACACGTGCATACGTTTTTTCGACACTGGAGAGTCTCGTACGCGCCAATATGGAGTCGTTCCGACATTGTCTACACATCCTCACGATTGGACTGCTGGGAATTATTATGGCAGTGTTTCTGGTCCTCACCGGCGGCATTGGTCAGGACCGCATGGCAGGATTCGATCCGGTGCTGGAATACGGATATACCGCCACGGTGGTACTTTACCTGTTGAGGTTTTTGACATTTGTTTCAATGCCACAGGCTATCTTTAACTTCCTTGGTCTTGTTTGTTACAATACCTTCCCGCCTAAACCAAAATTAAAATCATCCACTTTGTTTGGGCCTTTTATTTGCTTCAGAGTGGTCACGAGAGGAACTTTCCCTGATCTTGTAAAGCAAAATGTTCGAAGAAACATTGACGTCTGTTCTAGAATTGGATTGGATAATTACATCTTGGAAGTGATCACTGACATGACTGTTAACTTGCAAAAGTCGCCTCGCGTCCGAGAAATTATAGTGCCGAACGAATACGTCACAGCCAATCACTCGCGCTACAAGGCGCGTGCTCTGAATTACGGTCTGGAAGCAGGAATCGATATGTTGACAGAAAACGACTGGATCGTGCACCTTGACGAAGAAACGCTGCTCACAGAATCGTCCGTTATTGGCATCGTGAATTTCATAAATGAAGGCAAGTATAGCCTGGGACAAGGAGTTATTACGTACGCAAATGAAGAGATCGTCTGTTGGGTGACGACGATAGCCGATTTGGTGCGGGTAGGGATGGACTACGGAATGATCCGATTCTGTTTGAAGTATTTACATAAGCCTGTGTTCAGCTGGAAGGGTAGCTTTATTGTAGCAAACGTGGCCGTTGAACGACAGATTACGTTCGATTTTGGTCTAGAGGGAAGCATCACCGAAGACTGCTTTTTCGCACTGCTGGCTTGGAAAGAAGGACACCAGTTTGGATTCGTGGAAGGAGAAATGTGGGAGAAGAGCACTTTTTCAGCAATCGATTACATATACCAACGAAAGCGATGGGTGCAGGGGATATACAATGTTTTCTTCAGTCCGCAAATACCATTCCGCTATAAGTATGGAATTTCCTTGATACTGTTCTCGTGGGTTTTAATACCTTTAACAGTTCCAAATTTAATTTTAGTCCCACTATTCCCTCTGCCAATGTATCGGAGCGTGAACATTCTGTGCGGGTTAACGGGAGCTGTTATGTTATTTTTATTCATTTTTGGCGCCATTAAATCTTTTTCACCTCACAGAATGGGCTGGCCGAGATACATTTTTCTCTGTTTTGTACCGATAGTTATCTTACCGCTATCCATGATTCTGGAGACGATCGGCGTCGTGTGGGCATTGAAAACGCGAAAAATTAACTCATTCCATATTGTGGACAAGCAGAAGACAATAGTGCAGCACGTGTAAATATACCTATGTGTCGTAAATAAATATCAGTACTGGTTTAAAATACACTCAATACATTTGAAAACGCAACAATTGGTATTTTTTTGAACTTCTAGAGATGTTAACGATCCTCGTGAAAAAGTGTTTTAACTGAAATAAGTAAAGACTGTGTACCGCCATGTGGTAACGTTTTGGACAAATAAATTTGTGTAATAACAAAAAATACAATCATGATTTGAAAAAAAACAACAGTAGACTAAAAATAATCGAAAAATCAAAAGTGTTGCGTTGTTAAATATACTGAGTATATAAGTGGAATTGTTAGGGTTTAGTGACTGTGTATTTACAACGTGTAAAAACTATAACACTGTCTTGCCATTGTGTTAAGTCTAGTATGCCAATGCATCCTATCAGCATGTATATTGTTTGTGCTTTTTTATTTCTATGCGGAGGACAATTGATTTTAGTTCACATCCGAATCACTTTTTAAGGATAAGAGCCCTCAGCTCAATATATATATATGTTAAATAATTATTTTAGCACCTTCCTCACACATAAATACATTAAACGCATCTGAAAATGATTCTACGTATTTAATAAAAGTCAATAAAATGCGCTGTTTACATCGTAATTTTGGCCGAATCGCGCACAAACTGAATAACATTTCAAAGGATTATATGTAAAATGTGAGCCAGATTTGACACGATGCTAAACTCCATAAAAACAAAATAATCCTTATAACTTCAACACTTATATTAATTAAACACTACATTTTAAGATAAAAACATCATTTAAAATAAAATACTATGACTATCGCGGAAGAAAAGTAGTACCTCCAACAGAATTCATGCATATGTAAACAGGTTTTGCAGTGTAATTTTGCCTTTATTTGGAGGGTTGTTTTTTTAAAGTTTTATCTGGGATGCAAGTATGCGCTGGTTATATACAATGAAACAATGCTGCCGTGGCGCAGTCGGTAGCGCGGCGGATTTGTAACCGGAGGCCCCGGGTTCAATCCTCCGTGGTGCCACTGAGTACCGTCGGTGTGTTCTTGGGCAGGACACTTTCCCTTAGCCCCGTCCGTCGGATAAGGACGTAAACCGAGCGGTCCCGTGTATCGGTCTATCCTCCTAGCACGTTAAAGAACCATAGAAATCTATTCGATATTAAGAGTAGGGCACGGTTCCCGGATTCCTATGTATCCTTCCCCTCTCTCCGGGGCGGCTCTAAATAACCTATACTGTGTTGATGAGCCGTTAAACAACATTCAATTCTTATTACATATACATATATCAGATAACTTACGGTGTGGGAGTGGAATAACACCATTCTATATTTTCGAAATACCACTAGCTATATAAGTATGCAAATAAGCCTAGATTACGCTGTCAAAAAAAATCAATAATGACTGTGATCCAATTCACACGGTTTATAAAGCGACATGAAAAATGCAATAAAAAAAGTTGATATGTGAGTTATGTGATAAATAGAATCTAACATTCGTTCTCATTCATTATAGAATTTATTAAACTCGTTAGCAAAAATGATATAATGCTCGGCAAGTGCCTCGCATTATATCATTTTGCCAATTCGTTTAATAAATTCAATAATGAATGAGTACTCATGTAAGATCCTTCTATATATATGCTAAGAGATTGGAATCACTGGAGTGTGAACTCCAATGAACTATGTTAAATATGAATTTATTTCTTATCCGTCCAATAATTCATGAAATGTGTAAAAGATACGCACAGCAATCTTGTGAAATGTTTGCCTTGGTATATTAATGTATTGTTTACTTTAACACTGTATGTATATTTATTAAAAAATGGAACTAATATGTTTACTTCACTACTATTATATATTTTGACTACCTAATGATATTATTAGTTATTTGGTTTGTTACTGACCCCCTACAGAAATATGTGGGGTCAGTAAGATATATAGGGGGCGAGGCGATAACCGAGTCCCCTATATATCTGACTGACCCCACATATTTCTGTAGGGGGTCAGTAACAAACCCAATAACTGATTTATTACATCGAGCACCTTCTTTAAGGCAAACGCCGATATTTAACCCATTTTAATGGAGCGTCAACGTCATTGAGACGTTTTAAAAACATTATCAAATTTACTTATTATGTTTGTTACTAACGCCTGAAAGAACTATTTGCAAATGATTTAAACTTTGAATCGGAATTGTAGTCCATATTGTCTACTATGAAATCTACTGACCCACTATAGAATAATAGAGGGTCACCATGTGACCGCTCTAATCCAATGCAATTCCTAGGATTTTGTGCGAAGTGCAATAAATGTCATTTGCATGTACATATAAGAATATCGAGGAAATAATAATAATAAATTATTTGTTTGCAACTTTTTGAGAATTTGCAAATTCTAACATACTGTAAAAATGCTACTGGTAACATGGCTCTAGGAACAAGTGAGCACATTGCACATTGGTTGTTAGATATGTATTTTCACATTCCTCTGATTACGGAATCCCAAACGCGTAAAATGTTAAATAATTTAGATGTATCCAAAGCTACAGGACTTGACCAAATAGGGCCAAAACTTTTAAAATTATCAGCCGATGTTATATCAAATAGTCTTACGTATGTTATAAATTGTAGTATAAAACAAGGTGTTTTCCCAGATGAATGGAAATGCGCAAAAGTTAATCCTTTATTTAAAAAAGGTTCATCAAATGATGTAAATAACTATAGGCCAATATCAATTTTACCTACTCTTTCAAAATTGATTGAAAAACATGTGCATGATTCATTTGTTAATTACCTTAATCATTATAAATTATTATGTAAATCCCAAAGTGGGTTTAGAAAAAAACATAGCTGCGAAACAGCATTAGTATGTATGATAGATAAATGGTTAACAGCTTTAAATGATGGAGAATTTGTAGGCGTTGTTATGTTAGATTTTTCTAAAGCATTCGATTTATGTTCCCACGAAATACTATTAAAAAAATTACAAATTTACAAATGTGGAGATAATACTATTAAATGGTTCAAGTCTTATCTTACAAATAGAACTCAAGCGGTGAACTTAAACGGTGTTCTCTCTGATAAGCAAATTACGACATGCGGGGTCCCGCAAGGGTCTATTCTAGGGCCTCTTTTATTTATTTTATTCATAAATGACTTGCCTATGTATGTACAGGATAATGTTGCAAACGTTGATATGTATGCAGATGATACTACAATATATGACATAAATAAATCTAAATTAGAAGTTGAAATGAATTTACAAGCTGCTTTGAATAACGTCAGTACATGGTGTCTAAACAATGGTATGGTATTAAATGCTTCAAAAACAAAAGTAATATTGATAACGACACCCCAGAAACGGACAAGATTAGTTAATCAACCTCTAAATTTGAAATATAAAGACTTAAATCTGGAAATCACAACAGGTGATAAAATTCTTGGCATATATATAAATGAAAACCTTAAATGGGATACGCATATAAAATTTCTTAGGAAGAAAGTATCTAGTAATTTGTGGCTATTATCAAGAATTAAAGTATTTATTCCTGTTAATTATAGAATAATGTTTTACAAAGCCTATATCCAACCACATCTTGACTATTGTAGTATCATTTGGGGTAGTACAAAACAATCAAATATCCAGGTTTTAGTGCGATTACAACGAAGAGCATGTCGTATCATTCTAGGTGAACAATATACCACTTTAAGCGAGGCTTTAAATATAATTAATTATCTTAATATTGAACAGAGGGTTTCACTTCATACAGCCAAATTTATGTACAGGGTATCGCAAAATGCAGTCCCGTCATATATTCAAAATATGTTCAATTACAATGTCAGGCGTCCAAATCATTTACGTTCTTCAAATAAATCGGATTTTTTAATACCCAAACCAAATATAGAACTTTTTAAAGGGAGTATGTCTTACTCTGGGGTAAAAGTATGGAATAACATTCCAAATGAAATAAGACAGAGCGAAAGTATTAAAAGTTTCACAGTAAATTATACTAAGTGGATAAATTCG
This sequence comes from Cyrtodaria siliqua, assembly GCA_037043455.1. NCBI lineage: Eukaryota > Metazoa > Mollusca > Bivalvia > Adapedonta > Hiatellidae > Cyrtodaria > Cyrtodaria siliqua. Next base: position 94,347 of record JAWPHD010000179.1, read on the forward strand.
AATCAACAGTCATAAAGCTAAAATTGTAAATATGGCCATATGTAAGTCTGTAAGTTAAACCTTTGCCGTCATATGTATGTATTATGTTGTTGTGTAACATTGTTATCATGTTGATCAATAATGCTAACTTTGAATTTGTTATGCTGATTGTTATATTGCTATATAATTATGTATTTGTATGTATGTAAATATTGCTTTAGAGGGCCCCAAGGAAGATTAGTTTATACTAATTGGGTTACCCTCTGTAAATAAAGACTTTCATTCATTCATTCATTTATTCATTCATTCATAGATCAAAACAAATTCAAAGTGTCATAAATTGAAATGCTTTCGAATAAAACAATGAAAAAGTCCCTCTATTCAGCGCACACTGTACAGTTCAGTCCAGGTCATTGTGTGTAATTCACAATGTATAACGATGGAGTGCCAAGACTGTTTTAAATGGTGAGCTGATGAGCATGTTTCCTAGGAATTTCATTGGGTTAGAGCGGTCACATGGTGACCCTCTATTATTCTATAGTGAGTCAGTAGATTTCATAGAGGGTCACTAAAACAATATGGACTACAATTTCGATTCAAAGTTTAAATAATGTTCAAATAGTTCTTTAAGGCGTTAGTAGCAAACATATTAATACTCGTAAGTAAATTTAATAATGTTTTTAAACTGTGCCGATCGTGACGTCAACGTCATGACGTCAAATTGCGCGAACGTCTCAATGACGTTAACGCTCTATTAAAATGGGTTAAATATCGATATTTGCCTTTAAAAAGGTGCTTGAAGCAATAAATCAGTTAATGGGTTTGTTACTGACCACTACAGAAGTATGTTCTATTGCCTCGCCCCCTATAAATCTTACTAACCCCACATATTTCTGTAGGGGGTCACTAACAAACACAATAACTAATAATGTGCAGCAGTAAAAACATGTATGCAGCTGTAACATGATTAAGGTCGGTGAAGTCGTCATTATGTGCTGTCCACTTCTCATTATATGTAGTGCCTTTGTTATTATAGTCAGGTATTTTTTCATCCATGTGTTTTTCTTTTAACATATATTGATATGACAAAGTTGAAGTTGCTTTCGCCTCCCAGGGGTATTGATAATATAATTTAAATAACTGGTCAAGTACACAGCTATACGCTGTAATTTTGGCCGAATCGCGCACAAACTGAATACAATTTCTCTATTATTTAAGGCCCATGATACCCATGATACCTAGCTTGTAAAGGCATTCTATGAATAGGTAATAAAGAATGAACTTTATCAACAGGTTTGAATTTTCTTTCTTGTGCAGTCAAATCATACACTGCTTTCATTTTTGATTGACATGATTTGAGATTAGACTAAGTTACCTCATAAGCTTCTGACAGTTTATGTCACAAATCAGATGCATACTGCAGAAGATTCAAAGAAGTATCTTCTTCAGAAAAAAGTTTCCAAAAACGTTTGACCATAAACTAGTTCAAAGGGGCTGAAACCAAGAGATTCTTGAATAGACTCTCAAACGGAGAAAAGTAACAATTGTATACCCTCATCCCAGTCTCTATTCGTGTCAAGATAATAAAACTTAATCATATTTCTAATGTCTGGTGAAATCTTTCTAGAGCACTTTGGACGAAGATTTAAACTTATACTGACTGAAATGTTCTTCAAATCTTGGAATAGGTTGAAGTTGGAAATCGTCTTATTGTGTCTTTCTACCATTTGACATATATGACATGACCTACAATAATGTGAAACAACCTTTTAATTTTGGCCAGTAAAAATGACACCAAATCTTGTGATACGTATAAATGAACAGGCATAAGAGTTTCATGGTCCAAAATGAGAATTTCCCGACGATTTGAACTAGGAATCACAATTTGATAACTGACAGTCCATTCGTCATCAGCAGGGACATCAGGTAATAACAAACTGGGACTTGTGACGCTTCATCTTCATATTTTCGCTGTAGTCCGTCTGAGATTCTGATGGGCTAATATCAAGAGATTTGTTTACCTGTGTATTATAAGATTGACCAATGAAAGTATCCGCCAAAGCAATTTCAGAACAAAGATTCTAAATTTCTCTTTTTGCCATAGCTCGAGTAACTGCACACTCCAGATTCAAGTCAGGTATTACCTGTCCAACGTGATCAGGGGACTGATCCAAAGAATGCTTGTCAGATAGACGTGAATTAAACACATCCTTATCTCCAGCTACGACATTGCCTAGTAATAAATAAACACTTTCGAATAGTAAAGAAGATCCTATTCCTAAAGCCAAAGGTCCGTAATCAAATCAGATGACGAATAACTACAACCGAGAGGGCAGAAAAATAACACGCAATCTACCCACTGAATAAAGACACTAGTACCAGAGTAGGTGGATATAAAAGTCGAACAGGAAAAGCAGCATTGAAGGACAAACCACAAACACGCACAGAAACAAACGACATATACAAAGATGAACAAAAAGCAAGATATGACCTCACAAACATGAAAGGGTTGACAATAGGGCTACCGCCTTGGAACGGTCACTGGCAAAAAAACGCTGGGTTTAAACCAGGTTCTAGAGTGCACTAAACCTCACGCATACCCTATTGTCATCCCAAAAACACGGGACAGTGTAGATTATAAGAACCTTTCATGGGTATCCGGTGAAGATAGGGAATTCCAACCCGCGGTATGTGTTTTTATCGGAACCGAGGCTCTGCCGAGGGCTGGAATTCTCTATCTGAACCGAATACCCATGATAGATTATTTTTCTTGCATATCAGAGACATGATGTGCGTTGACGCCGCCAGCTACTAACGTTTTTCATGTTTTCCTGCATACCGGATGTTGGCGCGCGTGAATTTTATCTCGACCCTAGGGTGAGATGGAAATATCTAGCCCCGGTAAAATGACGGATATCCTTGTCCGGTATGCAAGGAAAAGATATCCCGTCAGGTTATATTCTCTAATAAACAGGGCAACATTAATAGGCAATACAAGTAAAACACATAGATGATCATGTATATATAATATAAAAAAGTTTAGAAAGCCACACAGCAAGTACTCAGTGACTTGGCAGAAGCGAGAACAAAACGAGAACAAACAGTTAAGGGTACGACAAGACTAGCCTTGGTTGTAAATACAAACGTCTTGACAAGTTGTGCAGAAACAAATTTGAAACTGGAACCACGTGACAATATTTATTATTTTTTAATTAAAGTATTTCTTACCATCCGCATTTAGTTCGTCGATATAATGATGCAGTTTCCCTCTTTGTTTATATATAAATTTATTGTCTTTCCGCCTTTCTGTATATCTTGGATAGCAGGTGTTCCTGTCTCAGCCAATCAGAAACCTTACCGGTGTATCGGCAAAAAACTTTGTATACATAGGAGGACTTTTCTGGACGTTTGTCTTAAAAACAACCAAATGTGGCGCAGATGATCTAGACTACGACAAGGCAAGATATGACAACTATCAAACGCTACCGTCCTATGAAGACACGATCTGTCAGGTCATCGCACATTCAAAGAGGAAACCATCGTGGCGAACTGTAAATGGGTCAACCACTAAACATGCAGTGCGTTGCAAAATGATAGGTCGTAATCTATTTGTAATAAGTTTCATGAAGATTGTATGAAAGTGATTATGACCAAGGCTCTTACGAAATCACCATAGAAGTCAGCTTGTGATAGTCATTGTCGCAGAAGAGTTATTAAATAGTTTTTATATTTTAAAAGTAGACCAGGGTTAAGATAAGAACATTTTGCAAGATTTTCGAAGTGTATAGTAACCTGCTGGAGCAATGTTTAGTTATACAAATATTACGAATTAATAAAGTCCTCAACACGACTACAAGCTCAAGAAAAACGAACAAGTTGAGAAACATAGAACCTATAAGAAGTAGCCGGGGGAACATCCCCATCTAAATGGGGAAAATTAACATTATCAAAATTAAAATCATCTCTTTTTGTCACATATTTTACTAATTATTTCGAAATTTTCAATAGAGAAATGTAAATCTAGAAAAAAAAGTGACAGTATCAAAAATGTTAGCTTGTTGAGTTGAAGATCCTTAGGATAGATAGTATTAACCATAGCAGAAAACAACAAATTGTCAATGTTCAATATGTTATCCAGATACCGAGAGATGTCATTAAAGGCTTCAATTATATCTGCCTGAGTATCAATCAGATTAAAGACTTAGCATGCAATATATTTCATAACAATACAAGAACAAACCTGCGACGACAGGTCCACAGTTCGTACCCTTAGAGATACCAACAATTTGTCTATAAACGGTAGTTTATTATCTGACGAAAATATTATCTAATAGGAAAATGAGTTCTTCACAAACTTCTTGACAAGTCCACATAGTAATGGTAATTGTCTAAACTGCCGTTAGTAAAAACACTTTAATATAGTTACAGGCCAAAAATGTATTTTTTCCCTAGCGAAATTCTTTTGAACGAGAGCAATAACGCAACATTTAAAACTTTTAATTTTTACCCTTTCCCGACCGACCCGAAAAAAGAGCCCGACTCAAATATTTGATTCTCATTTTTATACGTGTTCGTTTAATTGCATTGCCGGTCGCATCGAGATGCCGCTAATAACAATAATAACAGAAGTATGTTCGCCGATTCTTTAGCGCTTTTCAAATCGTGTTCAAGTGAGCGCTAGAACGTCGATAACAACAGTCACTCGATTACCAGACATGCGATCGCAATCTTTACCAGTTCATTTGTTGTATGCTAGATCCAGTTAACGACAACTCTGGGTAGAAAGTGATGTGATCATCGGAAAAAATCACACATTTGGTTGATGCAGAGTTTAAAGACAATATTCTCCGGTCGATTGTTACAATAAAATGCTGTTTTACATTGAATTTAACTACTGTATTATGTCAAATAGATTGTACCGGCACAATATGCAAATACTTGGAACAAGGTCCTCAATGAAGTTATCAACGATTAATTTGGTCCCCGTTGTCAGGACATTTTAAAAAAAAAATGCTTAAATCAAAATGAATGTGAAACATTACAATTTCAAAGTTTTTGGAAGGCGAATATCTATTACATTTAAAGACAAGGGTTATTTTCTCATCTAGAGCAAACACGTTTAGTGGAGTGCTTTGGTAGAGCTTTGGACTCCAGATCGAAAGCTTGTGGGCTCGAACCTCGCCTTGGTCATGTTTTTTATCATTGAGCAAGATAATTAATCCACATTGCTTCGTACTGGTTCTACCCAGGAACGTGTATGAACTCTATTAAACATTCCTGTTCTTCCCAGGAAGCTATCGAGAGTGATTAATATAAGTTGCAAGAACTTGTTTCACATTCGATGGAAAAGAAATATGTTTAAACATATTGAATGATTTTTCCCAAAACGAAAGTTACCTGTTTTCAGAGATTGTCACACAGCGTTTAGTTTTTTTTGTTTTAAAAAGGAACTGTGTCTTGAAAACAAACACAGAGTAAACAAAGTTTATATCTGACATAAATTTTTATCCCGCAAGTCATTCGAGTTATTTGTCAATGGTGTTATCAAATTTGAATTGCCTGCAATCTCTTTATATTAAGGTGTAATTACACTTATGATATTTCTTTTTGAAACTGCAGATGAAATTTATTCCAAATTAAAATTTAAAATTTTGTCGTAAAGAATGCATGGTTCGTCACATTTGATGCCGTTTTTCAGACACCCATTTTTCCAGAAAGTTTGCTTAATTTTATTTATACTGGTGCCACTTCTACGAAATTTTGAGAAAATATTATATATTGTTAAAGCGATTGTCTGATATAAAAAAAATATGTTCAGCTGTAAACTTTTTCGAAAACTACGCTGAAAATTGTTGTTTTTGAAATTTCAGTTTTTCTCAAAGAAAATATGATGCAAAATACTTAAAAAATGTGTCCGAAAAAATATATCGATTGTTTGATATGGTATTTGGTAATTTCAGCCACAAAAGACATATACGTTCGTTTGTGCGAGCATGTGGTGTATATTTTGTGGTGCTCAAATGTAATGCAATTTCATTGTTTTCTCAATAATCACATAGAGTTGTACACCGAGAATTATATGCACGGGTAGCCCTATTCAATACATGTCTATACATGTATGTATCATTGTCCAACGCAGTCGATATGTATGGAAAATGGACATTTCAACACAAGCAGTCGTTGACCGCTGTTGTAAATATGGTTGGAAAACGAGTAGCTAATTGTGAAGAAATTAGAGCCTATATGAAGGTTCGCTCAAACTTGGAACGTCTGCGAAGCAGATATATGATGAACTTGGACATGCATTTGGGGATACTGGGGTATCGTACTCTACAGTTTTTAGGCGGGTCAAGAGGTTTTCAGCAGGTGTAGAAGCTGTTAAAGACTCTGTAAAAGCAGGGCGTCCAAAGTCTGCGACGAGTAAGTCTGTAGAGTCCATGGTAAGAGAACTAATCACGAAAGATGCGAGATGTACTGTGCGACAGATTGAACGTATGGTAGGTGTTTCTCGATTCTCGGTACGTCGTATTCCGATGAAGGTTATGAAAGTTAGGAAGATATCTGCCCGCTGGACAGGTGTAGAGAAGAGGACACTTGTAGAAGCGGCTAAAAAATTACTAAAATCATTTCCAAAATACAGTAAAAAGAAGTTTGCAAATGTCATCACAGGCGATGAAACCTGGGTGCATTTCTATGAGCCTGTTCGGAAGATTGGAAATAAAATATGGGCCACAAAACGCAGTCAAAGACCAATTGTTGCAAAACGAACTCAAAGTGTGAAGAAGGTTTTGTATGCCAATTTCATCACAGATAAAGAACTTGCTGTTCAAATTCCTGTACCAAGGGGTTAATCTGTGATAGGAAAATTCTATCGTGACGTAGTACTGAATAATGTTGAGAAATACTTTGTAAAACGTCGCCCAAAAACAGGCATCAGACATGTCCGTTTGTTACACGACAACGCTCCAGCACACACATCTGTCACTGTTAAGGACTTTCTGAAGTCCAAGAAGATAACTGTGCTCCCCCATCCACCTTATTCTTCAGATTTAGCCCCGAGCGATTTTTTTGTCTCCAAAACTGAAAAAAAAATCCTCTTTGGTCGAAGATATTATACCAGATCAGCACTTGGTTCTGCTGTTTATCAGTGGCGTAAGGGTGTGCCAGAATCAGCGTACCGTGACGCATTCCAAAAGTGGATTGTTCGGCTGAAATTATGTATTTTCCACAAAGGGGAATACTTTGGATGGATTACATGAAAAAAATGGCACAGTTTCAATCCAATTGTGTAGTTTTAGCACACACATGTTTACAGTTGAACAATGTTTTTATATCAGACAATCGCTTAAACAATATATAAGTACTAAAAGGGCACAAATGTTCAAAGTGAAATAAGAACAGATCGATATTGACGTCACACAAAAAGACTGTAAATTTCACGAAAATGCCGTGCCATTGAACAATAGAAGCATAATCAAATTCAAAACATTGTAATCAAATTAACATTTTACGAATAAATTATACCTACCTGACATATGTACATATGTATTCTCTCTCTTGCGCCTCTTAGCTCTCCATTCCGATAATTAGACTGCCCAACCAGTCTACCGGAAGTTAAGAAAGTGTGTACTACGTCACACTTGTGTACACACAATTCAGTTCTCTCACAGCGCTAGAAAATCGCCATGGGAAAAACTGAACAAAGAAAGGGGATGGATGGGTGGGTTGTTATATGTGTCAGGTAGGTATAATTTATTAATAAAATTTTAATTTGATTACAAATTTTTTAATTTTAATTTCATAAATTAAAGCACCTACCTGCCATATGTACGTATGGATTCCCTCTGATTGCCCAAGCAGTGTGTCTTGGCGGCGGAACTCTGTGAAGAGTTTGTTGTGTTGGAAATCTTGATATCCACACGAAACTTCATCTGTTCAAATTATGTACACCTTAATTTATAATCCCATTAAATACAGATATTTATATATCTGACATCCAGACTACTTGTCTGTTAAGCACCCTCCTACTATTTATATATGTATATGCATTTTAGTATCACTGTACTCTTTCAAATTTTATCTACACTCATCCTGAATAAAAGACTGCCAGTTTATCATATAATATCCTGTATCTACCCTTTAATCATGAACCGACAACTACTTCTGTTTATCATATAGTACTATCCAGCAGCTCGCTGGGAAATAATCTTTAATATATTTATTACACTTTTAAAACATCCACGGCAACGGCCTTCAAGTAAAACTTTATAAAAGTTGATGGGCGGCTCCAGTCTGCACATTCCATGATCCCTTTCATGGATGCTCCTTTATACAGTGCCCATGATGGTCCTATAGACTTTGTAGAATGACCCCTGACGTTTTCCACTGACCTTTTGTCTTTTTTATATGCCATCTGTATGACCTTGACAATCCAGTTTGAAAGATTATGAGCTGATACAGATTGATGTGGCTTATTCATTGCCAAGAATAATTTTGTTTGGTCCTCCCCATTACATTCTCTGAAAGGTTCTGTCCTAATTAAATAGAGAGCCAGCGCTCGTTTTGGATTTAGTAATTTGTTATTTGTGAAAGCTGGCACAAATATTTTTGGAATGACATGTGATGCCCTATCTTGTTTTGATAAACCATGTCGTATGAAAGTTACCCCTTCCTTTTGAACTCGACATGAGCCTTCACCAATTCTTAAAGATTGCAGGTCTCCGTATCTTCTAAAAGTTGTAATGGCTATCAAAAACACTGTTTTCCATGTAACATACTTCAATCGGGCAGTTCTCATGAGTTCTAACGGTGGCTGTTGAAGTGAACCTAAAACGAGAGGTAAATTCCATTCAGGTAAAAGTTTACGTATAGGAGGTCTGCTATTTTAAACACCACGAAGCAGCCTTATAATATATGGATGTTGACCCACTGTAAATTTGTCAATAGAAGATAAAACTGAGGATAACATGGACGTGTATCCTGCTAAAGTACTATACTTTAAACCCTTGTCGTACAAGTCTGTAAGAAAATTTGCACAATTTTCTAGAGATGCATTACAGGAATCAATTTCCCTTTCACGACACCAGCTATGGAACTTTCTGAACTTATATTTATAATCTCTTTGTGTTCCAGCTCTCCATGAGGCTGACAGAACTTTTCTAGTGTTTTCAGAAAAAACTATTGTTTCGAGCTGTTTGTCGATAACCGCAATGCAGTCAGACTGAACGTCTCTGGATGTGGATGGCACATTTTTCCTTTTCCCTGGGTTAACAGATTTGGAATTGGGGGTAGCCTCAGTGGACATGCTATCAACAGTTGTAACAATTGTGGATGATACCAATGTTGTCTCGGGCATTGTGGCGCTATCAGAATTATTTCGCACTTAAAACGTTGCATTTATTGCAGGACTTTTCGGACAAGACATATTGGTGGGTATGCATAGGCTGTCATCATCCTCTCCCATGATATGCTCAGAGCATCCAGTGCTAATGCTTATGGGTGGTAAATCCACGAGCAAAACACTGGTGTTTTCCGATTCTCTACTGTGGCAAACAAGTCTATTGATGGCTCTTGCCACATTTTGAAAATCTTCTGAACAATTGTCCAATTCAGAGACCATTCCGTCGATTGAATTGACACCCTGCTCAAATGATCCGCGAGGACATTCTTTATTCCAGCTATGTGAGCTGCTGTGAGAACCATGTTGTTTTCTAAAGCTAACATCCACAGGTTCCACGTTTGTTGACATAAGTGAAGAGAACGAGTCCCACCCTGTTTGTTTATGTATTGGACTACTGTTGTATTATCCGAGTGAATCAGCACATGATTGTTCTTCAGATATGGCAGAAAATGTTTGATTGTTAGAAAAACTGCTTCTAACTCCAGTGAGTTGGTGTGTTGGTTTTCATTGCTTCTGACCAAACTCCTTGAACTGTGCAATTGTTCATGTGACCTGCCCAACCTGTCATCGAAGTATCTGTGGTCACTGTAATTGTGGTCGGTCTTTGCTCTAAAGATCGACCCCGCATAATGTTTGCTGTTTGTAACCACCAAGACAGATGACATTTCAGCTTTGGTGTACATGGGATTTGAGCTTGTAAACTCATTGTTGATGGACGCCAAGCCTGAACTAGATGTAGTTGAATTGGTCGCATGAACAACCTTGCATATGGAATCATTCTAGACAGGACGCAATAATTCCCAACACTATCAGATAGTCTCGGGCTATATTGTGACCTTTCATCCAACTGTGAATGGCCTTGAACAACCCTTTTACTCTGTCCGGAGTTGGAAACACCTTCCCCAGTTCTAGTGCAAATAAGCCCCCTATATAAGTGATCGTTTGAGTTGGTACTAGTAAATACTGATAAAGGTGATCCTTTGAGAGCAACAAACACAATTAAGAGAAAAAAGCAGCAGACTCGGTTTTATTGAGTCTGTTCATGAGAAGTAATGAAGGAAGCAACACTTCTCACGCCCCCTAGCACCGGCTTAAGCGGTATTCTACTTCAAAGCCACCTATATCGGGCTCGTTTGAGTTTGTCTGATTTATCATGAAACCTAGTCGAAGAAGGAGATTGAGAATTGTTTCTCGATTCTGAAGTAGGGCATTTCTTTGTTGATTTACCCCTAACCAATCGTCGTGGTAAATTTCCAGTCTTATGCTTTGAGCTCTTAAATGAGCTGCTACTACTGTTACTATTTTGGTAAACACTCGTGGAGCTGATGTTGGGACAAAAAACAGAGCTTTGAATTGGTACACTGTCCCCTCGACACAAAAGCGAAGATATTTTCGATGTTTTCGAAATATCGGTAGATGGAAATAAGCATCTTTTATATCTAATGTAATTGCCCAATCTCCTTGTTTTACTAGGTTTAATACTTTGTTCACAGTGTCCATCTTGACATGTTGTTTCCGAAGATACTCGTTCCGTGGTTTTAAATTGATAAACGGTCTCATTTGTCCATTTTTCTTTGGGACAAGAAAAACAGTACTGTAAAAACCTACATGAATCTCTTGATTTGGAACAATTTCTATAGCATCTTTTTCTAAAAGAGAATTTATTTCTGAAAACAAAATGTCTCTGTTTTTTATATTTACACAAGTCTTTTTGATTCCTAAAAATGGAGGTTTCTGGTGAAACTCCAGTTTGTAGCCTTCCCTTATGATGGAAAGAATCCACTGATCTTGTGTTATTGTTCCCATTCTTTTAAGAAATGAACCCCCACGGGAATCTTCGGAAACAACTTCATTTTTCTTACCGTGTCATTTTCTTGTGGTAGTCTTTCCACCTCTGTAACTAGATGTTGCAGTGGCAGTTCTCTTCGGGATTTTGAACCCACTCTTGGGAGCCTGTCCACTGGGTGTCTGTCCCTTGTAAATTTGCCTTCCTCCGGTATTGTCATAATTCGATCTGGGTGTGTAGGATTTTGTAGCTCGAAAATCAGGTGCCCGTTCCTCATTCACCGAAACATATTTATCATCTGTTCTAGAACGTTTTGTAACCGGTGCTCTACTATAACCATAACTTTTCCTTTTCATGTCTTTTTGTTTAATTTCCGGAACAAGCTCATTAACTGTCTTTATTTTCTCTTTCCTCTCTTTGATCTTTTTATCAAAACCCTGACCAAACACACCATCACTTGTCAATGGTAGGTTCGATAGAGATTTAGCATCCTCTAACTGCTCTGTCAAAATCCACATTTTCTTCAGGTAAAAGTTCTATCAGAGTTCCAAGACTTTCCTTTAAGTACATAAGACTAGAAATTCCCACAAAAGCAGCTTGTTGACCTCTGTAGACAATCTTTTCTACCATTTTATATGGTTGTGTGAAAAGCACAGTTCGATTCTTGGTGAATCTGGCCTTGTGACCATGCCGTTTAACTAAACAGCTTTCCACCAAGTCATCCAATGACGGAACCTTTAGAAAATTTTCTGTATCCTCGTCAAGAGGAAATTTGTCCATATTTTCCTCTGCAAAAGCGGTCACAGTGTTGGGCGTCCCCGCTCGCCAACTTTTATTCAAAATATCTCTTTGATACATGTCAATTTTAGACCACATTTTTTGTTGCGTTTCTCCACAACTGCAACATCACCAAAAATATCTTTCAGACAACGAGCTGTCTTCTCCCCTAAATGTTCATCTGACTTTGTGTCAGATTCACAGTCCGAAACATTGCCACCAATTGTTTCATTCCCTGCAGGTGCAAACTTAACACGTTCCCGTTTTCATCGGAACTTTCATCACTAACTGATGATGCAACATGTTTACGGCGTCTTTGTGACTGCCACCCTTTTCGGTGATGTTTGCCATGAAGGTACAAATCTTTCCCAATTTTCCATCTAAAGTTTGGAATTTAGTATTCCATTTATCCTTTAAGGCATCGAATTTAGAAGTGTATTTCGTTTTGTCAGACAAAATGGCGTCGTTTCCACGTGTGTCAATGGAATGAGACGACAAAACCGACGTCGGATATTTGTTCTCCTTGTCTAACGTTACACCAGACTCACGGTCTGACGCGTTGGCTGCCCTAATAATCGCTTCAGCCATTATGCGTAAGCAAACACAAACCACGCGAGTACAAAACTTCAAAGTTCTTCGCGAGCCAGAAATAAACACGTCTATTTTCTAGCGCTGAGAAAGAAAACTGAATTGTGTGTACACAAGTGTGACGTAGTACACACTTTCTTAACTTCCGGTAGACTGGTTGAGCAGTCTAATTACCGGAATGGTGAGCTAAGAGGCGCAAGAGAGAGAATCCATATGTACATGTGACAGGTGGGTGCTTTAATTTATGAAATTAAAATTCAATAGATTCCCGATCTGTTTTAGGACAAAATCATACATATGTGTACGGACGAAATCTATTTTTAGCAATGTTAATCAATCTTGATCTGTGCTATTTCGTGTTACACAGTGTACTATGATAACATATTCTACAGCAGCATTAGAGTTTTCCTTAACTAGCTGCAACATTGTGTGTTACAAAACGTCTTCTATAATATTGCGTGGATTGAGTGTGCATACCGTATATACAGTATATAGCAAAAAATACCGAGTTGCGTTTCTTTTTTCCTTAAGTATATATAAGGAAAAACCGTAAGAAATGTCCTTTCTGAAACGACAAGGGATAGAGCTCTCATATATTGCATGTAGCATTAGTAATGGTCCTGTACCAAAGTTTTTCAAATGGTGACGCCCCGGGGTTTGCAGATTTTACATTTTGAACAAAATCTTTTTCTCGGAAACTACAAGTCAGAGCTAGAGGTCTAATATTTAGCATATACCATACATTCTTAAAACTTAAAAAATCTTCACCAAACCCACAATGCGTACGGCTCTCATATATCACATGCAGCATAAGCTTATTTCCTCGAACAAGTTTATTCAAATGTTGACAATCTGACTCCGCCCTGTGATCATAGTTTTCCAATGTTGAGTTTGTCACCTGTTAGCTAGAGTGAAGTTATTGATGCGTTTACTAATACATAGAGGATATTTGTTGTTTTGGGGTGCATAACAGATTTTTATTTCATCGAGAAGTGTGAAAACTTAATATTTTCACGAATGCATAGCATGAGTGAAAATATTGAAATTTGATCATTCACCACAAAACATCAAATTTTCTTTTTATTTTATGCTTTATAATCAAAGTGCGAAACAAAAATAAACATTTGACTTTGATAAAATTGCTGTTTTTAATTCCCCATAACTTCTAAACTACTTAACCGATTTCAATAATCTACGACTCATTTTCTTAGTTATTTCCAATCCAATGATATAACTTTATAGCAACAAAAAACAACTGACATCTTTCACTGTAAATGACAACAATTCTGAAATACTTGACCAGTTTAAAGAACTTTAGCACATTTTCTTAGTTAGACCATTTATAGTCGAATGATACATATTAAACAGTTATTGTCTAACAAATAAAATAAAATGTTTTTGATATTGAACAAAAAAAGTAATTCCGGCAGTGAAAAGATAAAACTCTATATTTCACACGCATGAAATATCATTTTTATTTCATTGCTAAAATCCACTATTTCATTGCTAAGCATAAATAAATCTTTGGCAGCTAGATGGTACTCAGTATTGATAATCCGTTCTTTGCTCATATTATTACTAACATTTATCCACCAGAGTTCACGTTGAATAAAGCCAACAGTTTGGATACTGAAGCAGCATTCCTCGATCTTCGTCTCTCAATTTCTAATGATTTCATACATACTAAAATCTATGATAAGAGAGATGACTTCAACTTTAACATCGTTAACTATCCACACCTGGATGGGGCTGTACCTCGTGCGACAACATACGGGGTTTATATCTCCCAGCTCATTTGTTTTGCTAGAGCTTGTAATGATGTTATAGACTTCAGTGATCGAAATCAATTTATTACAAGTAAACTTCTTCAGGGTTTTCGTTATCACAAACTACGTAGATCTTTCTCAAAAGAATACCGCCGCAACGAAAACCTACTGGAGAAGTACAACCCCAACCTTAAAACACTTCTGCGACTAGGAATATCAGAACCCTTATTTTATGGAGATATGGACTATGAACTTCGAAAGTTAAAGGGATCTGGCTGGTGTCCTGACCATTTTAAAAAAATAGTTTGGAAGGGCGTCAGAAAAGGATACGACCCTTTAGTATTACAACCCACTGTATGGTAAGTAATTGATCCCTCTGCAGTCAGTCGATCACTACGCTTCACGTTTCCCTTGTGCGACGACTGGACAACCTCTTGGGACTCTATGATTTCACCTTGTGAAATCTCGACGAAGGGAGGTAGGTGCATGAGCTTTCGTCCCTCGAGTTTTCTGGTCGTACCCTAAATTGGTCTTCTCTTTGAATGCAAATGCTGTGATTGTTTAGTACAATTCTGGATACATCCGGAGATGTTTCTTATTTTGTATTTTATGTAGCTTTACAATAACATTTTAGTGTTTCTTTTGTTAGTTTCTCTGGATGTGAACTTAACCCACACAAAATTATTTTATGATGAATCGCTTCAAAATCGCTTCAGGATCGCTTCAAAACCGTGGATCTGCGGTTTGTTAAAGCGATCCAAATGCGATCCATGAAACGGATCGCATTTGGATCGCATTTTGCATGATCGCAAACATGGTCCGAGTTAAGGATCGTGATCCTGAAGCGTTTCATTAGCGATTTGTGAGCGATCGAAAAGAAACTGGTTTATAACCATGCGATCCTGAAGCGATGCTTTAAAACATTGCCATTTACAAAGCGGTTTGCTAGCGGGCCATTCAAACATAGCTACTTTTAAGAACGATTCTAAAGCGATCCATTAAAACTGAACATTTATAAAATGGTTTGTTAGCGATCCATTAAAACTTTGCCATTATTGAGCATGATCCAAAAGCGATCCATTATAACAAAACATTTACACACCGGTTTTTTAGCGATTTATTAAAAGTTTGCAATTATTTACCATGATTCAGAAGAAAATATATTAAAGCAGAATTCATATTAACAAATGTTCATTGTAATAAAGCCCTTTAACCCAAATTACCACCCATTTTTTCTGGTTTGTAAGGGAACTTGGTGTTTATATGGAAGACGGTTGGTTGATCGAATGGTGTTTTAGTAATTTTCATCACATTTTCGGCTATATATGACGGCAGATGTATTTTTTTGTGGTGAAGACAGATCAACCAATTTTTCCTGGGTAGAAGTACTGTATACCACCTGCCATCCGTAACAATCAACATTTTCTCACTTAGAAATCCCAATGTGATTTGAACCCGCAAGTCTTAAAGTGGTGAGAGGAGAGGTTTTAAACGCAACGTCTTTACCATCCTGGTCACTGAAGCGCTTTATATGGAAGAACACGAGATCTGAATAAAATGTTGCTTAACAAATTGATTAATAATGGAGCATCACATTACTTGGGACTTGAAAAGGTAACATGGAGTGTCAAGGCAGCATGGCGCTGCGCCATGCTAAGACGGTCTAGGCAAAACATTGATTAGACTAAGTCTATATTCTTACTTGCCAGAAGAAACCCAAGACATCAGGTCCGTGATGAGTAATCGGTTGCCAATATAACCATGTGTCTTAATTGCTCAATGGTAACTTTGCTGGTATTAAAGACACTAGCACAATTAGCAAGATACCCATAAGTTTGATTCCCGGTCAGGGCATGATTTTTTTCTCCATCTGTTGTGCTAGCATTTTAAAAAAGTTTAACAAGCTAGCTGGTAGTAGATTGGATTGTTTAATTCTTTATCTATAATTTTTTTTTTTTTTTAAAGTAGCTATCCCGCCAACAACAGCAATTTTTTACAACATATGTATACCGTTTCTAAACTTACTTACCACAAGGTATAATATTACATTATAATTTACATATTTTGAGAATCCACTAAACTCTATAGACACAATATAAACAGCTTTAACCAGCCAGGCCAAATATCAAAATTGGAGCATCGAATTGAGAGTTACCAACTCATAATTAATTTTAAGAACCCGTGAAAAATCTCTACTTTTAATCGGCACATTATCAAATACATTATTATATGATCTGAACATCTGGACAGAGTTTTGATAAATGGTTTTGTAGTGTAATTTTGCCGTTATTTGGTGGGTTAGTTTCTTTAACATTGCATTAGACAACATTGTGTTGTGTGATTGGAGTTGCAGAAGCCAAGTTTGAGTTTGATCAAAATGTACCAAACTAATTATTAAGAGTCATTGAAGGTTGAGACCAGTTGATCTCAAATAAGTCTTATTTAAAATGGTTTTGCTAAGCAATGTTTTTTCATTCCATGTACATTAAAATATATCTTCACTCTTCTATGAAAACATACTTGCTGCATCTTTATGAATGGTGCAATCCATGACACAGAAAGATTATGAATCAAGTTAGACCTGAACATTTTGCATTCCTTTGTCCCTTTTTGTTCAATTTACACGAATCACTCGAATCACGAGGTAAAAATAATTTGTCTAAATAATAAGCATGCTAATTAATCTTTCTCAGTGCAATTCAGAATCCGAACATACGACACAAATTCCTTCCTTTCACAGCCACATCTTCTGAATTTGTTCAAAAGTCACATCTTCATTGTTTCGACAGTCACAACGTCATTGTTTCCGCAGACATAGAAGTATCTGGTTCTTTAAACACTGGTCTGTACTGGAACAAACAGCTCCTGTCTGCAATAAAGTTCATTAAAATATATATATAATATATTATAATATAATTCGGCCGGGAAACAAAATATTAAAGAAACCAAACCAAATAATGCTAAATTTACACTACAAAACCATTTATCAAAACTATATCCAAATGTTCATGTCATATAATAATGACATGTGCCTATTAAAAGTGTAGTTTTATTCACAGTTTCTTAAATGCATGCATGTGAGGTATTTAAGATTTAGCCTATTGACATATGATACAGTGGTTGTCGGGGTCGGTACAGGCCGGGTCCTAGGCTACCTACCTGTCAAGGCATTGGAATCATGGCTCTATGGTAGGTACACAATTGTGTGGCATTCGTGGTTCAGTGGTAGAGTGCCGAACGTGAGATCGGAGGGTCCCCGGTTCGATCCTCCTCCGCACCATGTTCGTTGTGTCCTTGAGCAAGACACTTTACCCACATTGCTTAGTACTGGTTCTACCCAGGAAATCTGCACATAATACCCGAAAGGGGGTGATGCAGTATTAATAGATATATAGATTTATAGACATACTACCATAAGAGCCATGATTCTCACGTCTACATATAGGCATGTATTAAAGTTTAAAGAAACTCACCTTAAAATAGTTTGATGTGGTGCTTTCCAGTCAACCGCTGAGATGAGTCAGATGACTATAAACCGGGCCACCATTGGTACTCGCTGGAGTGGATGAAACTTGCACTGTTGTTAATCTCTTTGTCATTTTTCTTGACTTTACAACCAAAACTGAAAATAAATCAATAATTGAATCTCTATTGAGTGTCTAAATGTTAACTGGTATTTCCCTATCAACTGTTATTTTTAACTAGAAATGTGTATGTTTTTATTATTTTCCTTTTAGATATCCAATTTAGATACATGTAACTTGAAAAAACACTACTCGTACGAATTGTCTTGAGTACGATTTGAATATCATGAAATTAAGTACTGAGAGAGTTCTGGAGTAAATATTCAAATCCTACTTGCATTCTAATTTAAAAAAAAAAGATACAAATAAAGGTATGACTTACCACGACGTAATATATGCTTTCTTGGCGTTGGTACGTAGAGAACCGTGAAAATTCATTTTCATTTTCAGGTTTTTAGCAAATCAATCATTAATAATATCACAAAGGCGCATACTATCGTAGACACACGTAGTTTATCTTTACCCTGCAAGCGTCTCACACGTTTGATTACTTCATTTTTTATTGGCCAATCGCGTATAGGTTGCATACAGCTAAATATAGCCTGGCTGAAGCCCCGCCTTTTGTTGTGTACGATTCAGTACAGAAGTGAAAGTTCACAGAGTTCACAGAGGTCAGCAGATATAACTTTGAAATATTCAATATGCATTTTCAGGAAGGATAAACTATAGGTAAAATAATCCCCATCAGCTAGGATCATTAAATTAAGTAAAAAATTATTTTTTAATGTTTTTGAAAATTTTACACCCATTGAAATTGCATGTCAATATTCAGTGCGGATTCAATAGTGTTTGTAAACACAGACATGTGCAGAGTGGTTGAGCTGGAAAAGTTGTCTTTTTCACACTTTCAAAGGCTTTGTGATGGAAATATCTATGAAATAAGGTAATTTAAAGAAAATCTGGTGTATAATTCATGAGATATTAGCTGACAGGTGCAACAGGAGGTCTATGGGAAAGTATTTAGTTTTCTGCAACCTATAGGCTAGATTCTGCATATGGTAAAAGTGAAAGTAGACATACTTTTTTTCTAACACAATGATTTGGAAGTGTGAGAAATGTTAAATTATGGTGTATTTTGACTTTTCTTCTAACTCTTTTTATGATTTTTAAATATTTCAAAGTTTTATGATGCAAAATAGGTATTTTAAATTATTTTATTAAAGGTTGTGGACACAAAATTAGCCATACCTGACACCTGGTATACACAATTGGCCTGTAATGCACATGTTTGACACAGTTAAAGGTATATCTAGTAAGTTTTATTCATTTCTGAGGGCTTTGCATACGTTGTTTGGCAAAAATGTCAGTAAGCGACAATCTACATCTTTCCGAAAAGATGTCGAAAAGCCGCTTATGTCTGTTTTGAAAAAGATGTTGAGGTAAACTCTGACTTTGAGTTCATCGCTTCTATACGGTTAGTGTCGATATGCAAATATTTCATGCGGTTTAATACATTTTACAAATTAAATTATTTAGTTGGTAAAAAATATGACCTTTTCTATGCTTTTTAAAAGTTTTTATTTACCCCACCCCCCTTCATTTTAATGAATTTTCATGGATCTGTACTTTAAACAGTGCTTATTGGCTGCATGGTTGCATGAAAATGACCTGTAAAGATGCTACAAACAATATCTAATAAAACAAATACAATAAATAGTACATTTACAGTGAATTTTGTGTAATGAGCATATTGTAAAACATGGCATGGCCCTAAAAATGGAGTTGGGGAGGATAGTCTCAGAATAATTTTTTGTCATTTTGAACTGAAAAGTTGCATTTTCTTGATGGATTCACATATAGAAACTGCTGAATAATGTTAATTAATTCATTTGAAGGCAGATTTTAAATATATACAAAAACAGTGGCATTTTTATGGTAAAATCTGCTATTTTGACCCCTGAAAATCACAAATATCATTTTTGAGTAGATATTATTTTCAAGATAGCTTCAACTGGTTAACCATCACATGTTGTTGATGAAATCAGTTTAAAATCACTTTATTTGAAGCAAAAGATTGGAACGGTTGTCGATATATGGCATTTTGAAGATTCTGGATTTACGCGTAAAAACCGAAGGAATTTTGCCTTAGCCGAAGCTAATCTAAGCCCTCATATTTTGTCGAAAAGGATTTTTTTCTAAAAAAGAATGGTTTAATTTTTCTCAGATTAAATGTATCAAAACATTTAGCCAGAAAAAATACCTTCTGTCAGGTCTGAATGTCTCTCTATAGGCTAGATTCTGCATATGGTAAAAGTGAAAGTAGACATACTTTTTTTCTAACACAATGATTTGGAAGTGTGAGAAATGTTAAATTATGGTGTATTTTGACTTTTCTTCTAACTCTTTTTATGATTTTTAAATATTTCAAAGTTTTATGATGCAAAATAGGTATTTTAAATTATTTTATTAAAGGTTGTGGACACAAAATTAGCCATACCTGACACCTGGTATACACAATTGGCCTGTAATGCACATGTTTGACACAGTTAAAGGTATATCTAGTAAGTTTTATTCATTTCTGAGGGCTTTGCATACGTTGTTTGGCAAAAATGTCAGTAAGCGACAATCTACATCTTTCCGAAAAGATGTCGAAAAGCCGCTTATGTCTGTTTTGAAAAAGATGTTGAGGTAAACTCTGACTTTGAGTTCATCGCTTCTATACGGTTAGTGTCGATATGCAAATATTTCATGCGGTTTAATACATTTTACAAATTAAATTATTTAGTTGGTAAAAAATATGACCTTTTCTATGCTTTTTAAAAGTTTTTATTTACCCCACCCCCCTTCATTTTAATGAATTTTCATGGATCTGTACTTTAAACAGTGCTTATTGGCTGCATGGTTGCATGAAAATGACCTGTAAAGATGCTACAAACAATATCTAATAAAACAAATACAATAAATAGTACATTTACAGTGAATTTTGTGTAATGAGCATATTGTAAAACATGGCATGGCCCTAAAAATGGAGTTGGGGAGGATAGTCTCAGAATAATTTTTTGTCATTTTGAACTGAAAAGTTGCATTTTCTTGATGGATTCACATATAGAAACTGCTGAATAATGTTAATTAATTCATTTGAAGGCAGATTTTAAATATATACAAAAACAGTGGCATTTTTATGGTAAAATCTGCTATTTTGACCCCTGAAAATCACAAATATCATTTTTGAGTAGATATTATTTTCAAGATAGCTTCAACTGGTTAACCATCACATGTTGTTGATGAAATCAGTTTAAAATCACTTTATTTGAAGCAAAAGATTGGAACGGTTGTCGATATATGGCATTTTGAAGATTCTGGATTTACGCGTAAAAACCGAAGGAATTTTGCCTTAGCCGAAGCTAATCTAAGCCCTCATATTTTGTCGAAAAGGATTTTTTTCTAAAAAAGAATGGTTTAATTTTTCTCAGATTAAATGTATCAAAACATTTAGCCAGAAAAAATACCTTCTGTCAGGTCTGAATGTCTCTCTATAGGTTGCATACAGCTAAATATAGCCTGGCTGAAGCCCCGCCTTTTGTTGTGTACGATTCAGTACAGAAGTGAAAGTTCACAGAGTTCACAGAGGTCAGCAGATATAACTTTGAAATATTCAATATGCATTTTCAGGAAGGATAAACTATAGGTAAAATAATCCCCATCAGCTAGGATCATTAAATTAAGTAAAAAATTATTTTTTAATGTTTTTGAAAATTTTACACCCATTGAAATTGCATGTCAATATTCAGTGCGGATTCAATAGTGTTTGTAAACACAGACATGTGCAGAGTGGTTGAGCTGGAAAAGTTGTCTTTTTCACACTTTCAAAGGCTTTGTGATGGAAATATCTATGAAATAAGGTAATTTAAAGAAAATCTGGTGTATAATTCATGAGATATTAGCTGACAGGTGCAACAGGAGGTCTATGGGAAAGTATTTAGTTTTCTGCAACCTATAGGCTAGATTCTGCATATGGTAAAAGTGAAAGTAGACATACTTTTTTTCTAACACAATGATTTGGAAGTGTGAGAAATGTTAAATTATGGTGTATTTTGACTTTTCTTCTAACTCTTTTTATGATTTTTAAATATTTCAAAGTTTTATGATGCAAAATAGGTATTTTAAATTATTTTATTAAAGGTTGTGGACACAAAATTAGCCATACCTGACACCTGGTATACACAATTGGCCTGTAATGCACATGTTTGACACAGTTAAAGGTATATCTAGTAAGTTTTATTCATTTCTGAGGGCTTTGCATACGTTGTTTGGCAAAAATGTCAGTAAGCGACAATCTACATCTTTCCGAAAAGATGTCGAAAAGCCGCTTATGTCTGTTTTGAAAAAGATGTTGAGGTAAACTCTGACTTTGAGTTCATCGCTTCTATACGGTTAGTGTCGATATGCAAATATTTCATGCGGTTTAATACATTTTACAAATTAAATTATTTAGTTGGTAAAAAATATGACCTTTTCTATGCTTTTTAAAAGTTTTTATTTACCCCACCCCCCTTCATTTTAATGAATTTTCATGGATCTGTACTTTAAACAGTGCTTATTGGCTGCATGGTTGCATGAAAATGACCTGTAAAGATGCTACAAACAATATCTAATAAAACAAATACAATAAATAGTACATTTACAGTGAATTTTGTGTAATGAGCATATTGTAAAACATGGCATGGCCCTAAAAATGGAGTTGGGGAGGATAGTCTCAGAATAATTTTTTGTCATTTTGAACTGAAAAGTTGCATTTTCTTGATGGATTCACATATAGAAACTGCTGAATAATGTTAATTAATTCATTTGAAGGCAGATTTTAAATATATACAAAAACAGTGGCATTTTTATGGTAAAATCTGCTATTTTGACCCCTGAAAATCACAAATATCATTTTTGAGTAGATATTATTTTCAAGATAGCTTCAACTGGTTAACCATCACATGTTGTTGATGAAATCAGTTTAAAATCACTTTATTTGAAGCAAAAGATTGGAACGGTTGTCGATATATGGCATTTTGAAGATTCTGGATTTACGCGTAAAAACCGAAGGAATTTTGCCTTAGCCGAAGCTAATCTAAGCCCTCATATTTTGTCGAAAAGGATTTTTTTCTAAAAAAGAATGGTTTAATTTTTCTCAGATTAAATGTATCAAAACATTTAGCCAGAAAAAATACCTTCTGTCAGGTCTGAATGTCTCTCTATAGGTTGCATACAGCTAAATATAGCCTGGCTGAAGCCCCGCCTTTTGTTGTGTACGATTCAGTACAGAAGTGAAAGTTCACAGAGTTCACAGAGGTCAGCAGATATAACTTTGAAATATTCAATATGCATTTTCAGGAAGGATAAACTATAGGTAAAATAATCCCCATCAGCTAGGATCATTAAATTAAGTAAAAAATTATTTTTTAATGTTTTTGAAAATTTTACACCCATTGAAATTGCATGTCAATATTCAGTGCGGATTCAATAGTGTTTGTAAACACAGACATGTGCAGAGTGGTTGAGCTGGAAAAGTTGTCTTTTTCACACTTTCAAAGGCTTTGTGATGGAAATATCTATGAAATAAGGTAATTTAAAGAAAATCTGGTGTATAATTCATGAGATATTAGCTGACAGGTGCAACAGGAGGTCTATGGGAAAGTATTTAGTTTTCTGCAACCTATAGGCTAGATTCTGCATATGGTAAAAGTGAAAGTAGACATACTTTTTTTCTAACACAATGATTTGGAAGTGTGAGAAATGTTAAATTATGGTGTATTTTGACTTTTCTTCTAACTCTTTTTATGATTTTTAAATATTTCAAAGTTTTATGATGCAAAATAGGTATTTTAAATTATTTTATTAAAGGTTGTGGACACAAAATTAGCCATACCTGACACCTGGTATACACAATTGGCCTGTAATGCACATGTTTGACACAGTTAAAGGTATATCTAGTAAGTTTTATTCATTTCTGAGGGCTTTGCATACGTTGTTTGGCAAAAATGTCAGTAAGCGACAATCTACATCTTTCCGAAAAGATGTCGAAAAGCCGCTTATGTCTGTTTTGAAAAAGATGTTGAGGTAAACTCTGACTTTGAGTTCATCGCTTCTATACGGTTAGTGTCGATATGCAAATATTTCATGCGGTTTAATACATTTTACAAATTAAATTATTTAGTTGGTAAAAAATATGACCTTTTCTATGCTTTTTAAAAGTTTTTATTTACCCCACCCCCCTTCATTTTAATGAATTTTCATGGATCTGTACTTTAAACAGTGCTTATTGGCTGCATGGTTGCATGAAAATGACCTGTAAAGATGCTACAAACAATATCTAATAAAACAAATACAATAAATAGTACATTTACAGTGAATTTTGTGTAATGAGCATATTGTAAAACATGGCATGGCCCTAAAAATGGAGTTGGGGAGGATAGTCTCAGAATAATTTTTTGTCATTTTGAACTGAAAAGTTGCATTTTCTTGATGGATTCACATATAGAAACTGCTGAATAATGTTAATTAATTCATTTGAAGGCAGATTTTAAATATATACAAAAACAGTGGCATTTTTATGGTAAAATCTGCTATTTTGACCCCTGAAAATCACAAATATCATTTTTGAGTAGATATTATTTTCAAGATAGCTTCAACTGGTTAACCATCACATGTTGTTGATGAAATCAGTTTAAAATCACTTTATTTGAAGCAAAAGATTGGAACGGTTGTCGATATATGGCATTTTGAAGATTCTGGATTTACGCGTAAAAACCGAAGGAATTTTGCCTTAGCCGAAGCTAATCTAAGCCCTCATATTTTGTCGAAAAGGATTTTTTTCTAAAAAAGAATGGTTTAATTTTTCTCAGATTAAATGTATCAAAACATTTAGCCAGAAAAAATACCTTCTGTCAGGTCTGAATGTCTCTCTATAGGTTGCATACAGCTAAATATAGCCTGGCTGAAGCCCCGCCTTTTGTTGTGTACGATTCAGTACAGAAGTGAAAGTTCACAGAGTTCACAGAGGTCAGCAGATATAACTTTGAAATATTCAATATGCATTTTCAGGAAGGATAAACTATAGGTAAAATAATCCCCATCAGCTAGGATCATTAAATTAAGTAAAAAATTATTTTTTAATGTTTTTGAAAATTTTACACCCATTGAAATTGCATGTCAATATTCAGTGCGGATTCAATAGTGTTTGTAAACACAGACATGTGCAGAGTGGTTGAGCTGGAAAAGTTGTCTTTTTCACACTTTCAAAGGCTTTGTGATGGAAATATCTATGAAATAAGGTAATTTAAAGAAAATCTGGTGTATAATTCATGAGATATTAGCTGACAGGTGCAACAGGAGGTCTATGGGAAAGTATTTAGTTTTCTGCAACCTATAGGCTAGATTCTGCATATGGTAAAAGTGAAAGTAGACATACTTTTTTTCTAACACAATGATTTGGAAGTGTGAGAAATGTTAAATTATGGTGTATTTTGACTTTTCTTCTAACTCTTTTTATGATTTTTAAATATTTCAAAGTTTTATGATGCAAAATAGGTATTTTAAATTATTTTATTAAAGGTTGTGGACACAAAATTAGCCATACCTGACACCTGGTATACACAATTGGCCTGTAATGCACATGTTTGACACAGTTAAAGGTATATCTAGTAAGTTTTATTCATTTCTGAGGGCTTTGCATACGTTGTTTGGCAAAAATGTCAGTAAGCGACAATCTACATCTTTCCGAAAAGATGTCGAAAAGCCGCTTATGTCTGTTTTGAAAAAGATGTTGAGGTAAACTCTGACTTTGAGTTCATCGCTTCTATACGGTTAGTGTCGATATGCAAATATTTCATGCGGTTTAATACATTTTACAAATTAAATTATTTAGTTGGTAAAAAATATGACCTTTTCTATGCTTTTTAAAAGTTTTTATTTACCCCACCCCCCTTCATTTTAATGAATTTTCATGGATCTGTACTTTAAACAGTGCTTATTGGCTGCATGGTTGCATGAAAATGACCTGTAAAGATGCTACAAACAATATCTAATAAAACAAATACAATAAATAGTACATTTACAGTGAATTTTGTGTAATGAGCATATTGTAAAACATGGCATGGCCCTAAAAATGGAGTTGGGGAGGATAGTCTCAGAATAATTTTTTGTCATTTTGAACTGAAAAGTTGCATTTTCTTGATGGATTCACATATAGAAACTGCTGAATAATGTTAATTAATTCATTTGAAGGCAGATTTTAAATATATACAAAAACAGTGGCATTTTTATGGTAAAATCTGCTATTTTGACCCCTGAAAATCACAAATATCATTTTTGAGTAGATATTATTTTCAAGATAGCTTCAACTGGTTAACCATCACATGTTGTTGATGAAATCAGTTTAAAATCACTTTATTTGAAGCAAAAGATTGGAACGGTTGTCGATATATGGCATTTTGAAGATTCTGGATTTACGCGTAAAAACCGAAGGAATTTTGCCTTAGCCGAAGCTAATCTAAGCCCTCATATTTTGTCGAAAAGGATTTTTTTCTAAAAAAGAATGGTTTAATTTTTCTCAGATTAAATGTATCAAAACATTTAGCCAGAAAAAATACCTTCTGTCAGGTCTGAATGTCTCTCTATAGGTTGCATACAGCTAAATATAGCCTGGCTGAAGCCCCGCCTTTTGTTGTGTACGATTCAGTACAGAAGTGAAAGTTCACAGAGTTCACAGAGGTCAGCAGATATAACTTTGAAATATTCAATATGCATTTTCAGGAAGGATAAACTATAGGTAAAATAATCCCCATCAGCTAGGATCATTAAATTAAGTAAAAAATTATTTTTTAATGTTTTTGAAAATTTTACACCCATTGAAATTGCATGTCAATATTCAGTGCGGATTCAATAGTGTTTGTAAACACAGACATGTGCAGAGTGGTTGAGCTGGAAAAGTTGTCTTTTTCACACTTTCAAAGGCTTTGTGATGGAAATATCTATGAAATAAGGTAATTTAAAGAAAATCTGGTGTATAATTCATGAGATATTAGCTGACAGGTGCAACAGGAGGTCTATGGGAAAGTATTTAGTTTTCTGCAACCTATAGGCTAGATTCTGCATATGGTAAAAGTGAAAGTAGACATACTTTTTTTCTAACACAATGATTTGGAAGTGTGAGAAATGTTAAATTATGGTGTATTTTGACTTTTCTTCTAACTCTTTTTATGATTTTTAAATATTTCAAAGTTTTATGATGCAAAATAGGTATTTTAAATTATTTTATTAAAGGTTGTGGACACAAAATTAGCCATACCTGACACCTGGTATACACAATTGGCCTGTAATGCACATGTTTGACACAGTTAAAGGTATATCTAGTAAGTTTTATTCATTTCTGAGGGCTTTGCATACGTTGTTTGGCAAAAATGTCAGTAAGCGACAATCTACATCTTTCCGAAAAGATGTCGAAAAGCCGCTTATGTCTGTTTTGAAAAAGATGTTGAGGTAAACTCTGACTTTGAGTTCATCGCTTCTATACGGTTAGTGTCGATATGCAAATATTTCATGCGGTTTAATACATTTTACAAATTAAATTATTTAGTTGGTAAAAAATATGACCTTTTCTATGCTTTTTAAAAGTTTTTATTTACCCCACCCCCCTTCATTTTAATGAATTTTCATGGATCTGTACTTTAAACAGTGCTTATTGGCTGCATGGTTGCATGAAAATGACCTGTAAAGATGCTACAAACAATATCTAATAAAACAAATACAATAAATAGTACATTTACAGTGAATTTTGTGTAATGAGCATATTGTAAAACATGGCATGGCCCTAAAAATGGAGTTGGGGAGGATAGTCTCAGAATAATTTTTTGTCATTTTGAACTGAAAAGTTGCATTTTCTTGATGGATTCACATATAGAAACTGCTGAATAATGTTAATTAATTCATTTGAAGGCAGATTTTAAATATATACAAAAACAGTGGCATTTTTATGGTAAAATCTGCTATTTTGACCCCTGAAAATCACAAATATCATTTTTGAGTAGATATTATTTTCAAGATAGCTTCAACTGGTTAACCATCACATGTTGTTGATGAAATCAGTTTAAAATCACTTTATTTGAAGCAAAAGATTGGAACGGTTGTCGATATATGGCATTTTGAAGATTCTGGATTTACGCGTAAAAACCGAAGGAATTTTGCCTTAGCCGAAGCTAATCTAAGCCCTCATATTTTGTCGAAAAGGATTTTTTTCTAAAAAAGAATGGTTTAATTTTTCTCAGATTAAATGTATCAAAACATTTAGCCAGAAAAAATACCTTCTGTCAGGTCTGAATGTCTCTCTATAGGTTGCATACAGCTAAATATAGCCTGGCTGAAGCCCCGCCTTTTGTTGTGTACGATTCAGTACAGAAGTGAAAGTTCACAGAGTTCACAGAGGTCAGCAGATATAACTTTGAAATATTCAATATGCATTTTCAGGAAGGATAAACTATAGGTAAAATAATCCCCATCAGCTAGGATCATTAAATTAAGTAAAAAATTATTTTTTAATGTTTTTGAAAATTTTACACCCATTGAAATTGCATGTCAATATTCAGTGCGGATTCAATAGTGTTTGTAAACACAGACATGTGCAGAGTGGTTGAGCTGGAAAAGTTGTCTTTTTCACACTTTCAAAGGCTTTGTGATGGAAATATCTATGAAATAAGGTAATTTAAAGAAAATCTGGTGTATAATTCATGAGATATTAGCTGACAGGTGCAACAGGAGGTCTATGGGAAAGTATTTAGTTTTCTGCAACCTATAGGCTAGATTCTGCATATGGTAAAAGTGAAAGTAGACATACTTTTTTTCTAACACAATGATTTGGAAGTGTGAGAAATGTTAAATTATGGTGTATTTTGACTTTTCTTCTAACTCTTTTTATGATTTTTAAATATTTCAAAGTTTTATGATGCAAAATAGGTATTTTAAATTATTTTATTAAAGGTTGTGGACACAAAATTAGCCATACCTGACACCTGGTATACACAATTGGCCTGTAATGCACATGTTTGACACAGTTAAAGGTATATCTAGTAAGTTTTATTCATTTCTGAGGGCTTTGCATACGTTGTTTGGCAAAAATGTCAGTAAGCGACAATCTACATCTTTCCGAAAAGATGTCGAAAAGCCGCTTATGTCTGTTTTGAAAAAGATGTTGAGGTAAACTCTGACTTTGAGTTCATCGCTTCTATACGGTTAGTGTCGATATGCAAATATTTCATGCGGTTTAATACATTTTACAAATTAAATTATTTAGTTGGTAAAAAATATGACCTTTTCTATGCTTTTTAAAAGTTTTTATTTACCCCACCCCCCTTCATTTTAATGAATTTTCATGGATCTGTACTTTAAACAGTGCTTATTGGCTGCATGGTTGCATGAAAATGACCTGTAAAGATGCTACAAACAATATCTAATAAAACAAATACAATAAATAGTACATTTACAGTGAATTTTGTGTAATGAGCATATTGTAAAACATGGCATGGCCCTAAAAATGGAGTTGGGGAGGATAGTCTCAGAATAATTTTTTGTCATTTTGAACTGAAAAGTTGCATTTTCTTGATGGATTCACATATAGAAACTGCTGAATAATGTTAATTAATTCATTTGAAGGCAGATTTTAAATATATACAAAAACAGTGGCATTTTTATGGTAAAATCTGCTATTTTGACCCCTGAAAATCACAAATATCATTTTTGAGTAGATATTATTTTCAAGATAGCTTCAACTGGTTAACCATCACATGTTGTTGATGAAATCAGTTTAAAATCACTTTATTTGAAGCAAAAGATTGGAACGGTTGTCGATATATGGCATTTTGAAGATTCTGGATTTACGCGTAAAAACCGAAGGAATTTTGCCTTAGCCGAAGCTAATCTAAGCCCTCATATTTTGTCGAAAAGGATTTTTTTCTAAAAAAGAATGGTTTAATTTTTCTCAGATTAAATGTATCAAAACATTTAGCCAGAAAAAATACCTTCTGTCAGGTCTGAATGTCTCTCTATAGGCTAGATTCTGCATATGGTAAAAGTGAAAGTAGACATACTTTTTTTCTAACACAATGATTTGGAAGTGTGAGAAATGTTAAATTATGGTGTATTTTGACTTTTCTTCTAACTCTTTTTATGATTTTTAAATATTTCAAAGTTTTATGATGCAAAATAGGTATTTTAAATTATTTTATTAAAGGTTGTGGACACAAAATTAGCCATACCTGACACCTGGTATACACAATTGGCCTGTAATGCACATGTTTGACACAGTTAAAGGTATATCTAGTAAGTTTTATTCATTTCTGAGGGCTTTGCATACGTTGTTTGGCAAAAATGTCAGTAAGCGACAATCTACATCTTTCCGAAAAGATGTCGAAAAGCCGCTTATGTCTGTTTTGAAAAAGATGTTGAGGTAAACTCTGACTTTGAGTTCATCGCTTCTATACGGTTAGTGTCGATATGCAAATATTTCATGCGGTTTAATACATTTTACAAATTAAATTATTTAGTTGGTAAAAAATATGACCTTTTCTATGCTTTTTAAAAGTTTTTATTTACCCCACCCCCCTTCATTTTAATGAATTTTCATGGATCTGTACTTTAAACAGTGCTTATTGGCTGCATGGTTGCATGAAAATGACCTGTAAAGATGCTACAAACAATATCTAATAAAACAAATACAATAAATAGTACATTTACAGTGAATTTTGTGTAATGAGCATATTGTAAAACATGGCATGGCCCTAAAAATGGAGTTGGGGAGGATAGTCTCAGAATAATTTTTTGTCATTTTGAACTGAAAAGTTGCATTTTCTTGATGGATTCACATATAGAAACTGCTGAATAATGTTAATTAATTCATTTGAAGGCAGATTTTAAATATATACAAAAACAGTGGCATTTTTATGGTAAAATCTGCTATTTTGACCCCTGAAAATCACAAATATCATTTTTGAGTAGATATTATTTTCAAGATAGCTTCAACTGGTTAACCATCACATGTTGTTGATGAAATCAGTTTAAAATCACTTTATTTGAAGCAAAAGATTGGAACGGTTGTCGATATATGGCATTTTGAAGATTCTGGATTTACGCGTAAAAACCGAAGGAATTTTGCCTTAGCCGAAGCTAATCTAAGCCCTCATATTTTGTCGAAAAGGATTTTTTTCTAAAAAAGAATGGTTTAATTTTTCTCAGATTAAATGTATCAAAACATTTAGCCAGAAAAAATACCTTCTGTCAGGTCTGAATGTCTCTCTATAGGTTGCATACAGCTAAATATAGCCTGGCTGAAGCCCCGCCTTTTGTTGTGTACGATTCAGTACAGAAGTGAAAGTTCACAGAGTTCACAGAGGTCAGCAGATATAACTTTGAAATATTCAATATGCATTTTCAGGAAGGATAAACTATAGGTAAAATAATCCCCATCAGCTAGGATCATTAAATTAAGTAAAAAATTATTTTTTAATGTTTTTGAAAATTTTACACCCATTGAAATTGTATGTCAATATTCAGTGCGGATTCAATAGTGTTTGTAAACACAGACATGTGCAGAGTGGTTGAGCTGGAAAAGTTGTCTTTTTCACACTTTCAAAGGCTTTGTGATGGAAATATCTATGAAATAAGGTAATTTAAAGAAAATCTGGTGTATAATTCATGAGATATTAGCTGACAGGTGCAACAGGAGGTCTATGGGAAAGTATTTAGTTTTCTGCAACCTATAGGCTAGATTCTGCATATGGTAAAAGTGAAAGTAGACATACTTTTTTTCTAACACAATGATTTGGAAGTGTGAGAAATGTTAAATTATGGTGTATTTTGACTTTTCTTCTAACTCTTTTTATGATTTTTAAATATTTCAAAGTTTTATGATGCAAAATAGGTATTTTAAATTATTTTATTAAAGGTTGTGGACACAAAATTAGCCATACCTGACACCTGGTATACACAATTGGCCTGTAATGCACATGTTTGACACAGTTAAAGGTATATCTAGTAAGTTTTATTCATTTCTGAGGGCTTTGCATACGTTGTTTGGCAAAAATGTCAGTAAGCGACAATCTACATCTTTCCGAAAAGATGTCGAAAAGCCGCTTATGTCTGTTTTGAAAAAGATGTTGAGGTAAACTCTGACTTTGAGTTCATCGCTTCTATACGGTTAGTGTCGATATGCAAATATTTCATGCGGTTTAATACATTTTACAAATTAAATTATTTAGTTGGTAAAAAATATGACCTTTTCTATGCTTTTTAAAAGTTTTTATTTACCCCACCCCCCTTCATTTTAATGAATTTTCATGGATCTGTACTTTAAACAGTGCTTATTGGCTGCATGGTTGCATGAAAATGACCTGTAAAGATGCTACAAACAATATCTAATAAAACAAATACAATAAATAGTACATTTACAGTGAATTTTGTGTAATGAGCATATTGTAAAACATGGCATGGCCCTAAAAATGGAGTTGGGGAGGATAGTCTCAGAATAATTTTTTGTCATTTTGAACTGAAAAGTTGCATTTTCTTGATGGATTCACATATAGAAACTGCTGAATAATGTTAATTAATTCATTTGAAGGCAGATTTTAAATATATACAAAAACAGTGGCATTTTTATGGTAAAATCTGCTATTTTGACCCCTGAAAATCACAAATATCATTTTTGAGTAGATATTATTTTCAAGATAGCTTCAACTGGTTAACCATCACATGTTGTTGATGAAATCAGTTTAAAATCACTTTATTTGAAGCAAAAGATTGGAACGGTTGTCGATATATGGCATTTTGAAGATTCTGGATTTACGCGTAAAAACCGAAGGAATTTTGCCTTAGCCGAAGCTAATCTAAGCCCTCATATTTTGTCGAAAAGGATTTTTTTCTAAAAAAGAATGGTTTAATTTTTCTCAGATTAAATGTATCAAAACATTTAGCCAGAAAAAATACCTTCTGTCAGGTCTGAATGTCTCTCTATAGGTTGCATACAGCTAAATATAGCCTGGCTGAAGCCCCGCCTTTTGTTGTGTACGATTCAGTACAGAAGTGAAAGTTCACAGAGTTCACAGAGGTCAGCAGATATAACTTTGAAATATTCAATATGCATTTTCAGGAAGGATAAACTATAGGTAAAATAATCCCCATCAGCTAGGATCATTAAATTAAGTAAAAAATTATTTTTTAATGTTTTTGAAAATTTTACACCCATTGAAATTGCATGTCAATATTCAGTGCGGATTCAATAGTGTTTGTAAACACAGACATGTGCAGAGTGGTTGAGCTGGAAAAGTTGTCTTTTTCACACTTTCAAAGGCTTTGTGATGGAAATATCTATGAAATAAGGTAATTTAAAGAAAATCTGGTGTATAATTCATGAGATATTAGCTGACAGGTGCAACAGGAGGTCTATGGGAAAGTATTTAGTTTTCTGCAACCTATAGGCTAGATTCTGCATATGGTAAAAGTGAAAGTAGACATACTTTTTTTCTAACACAATGATTTGGAAGTGTGAGAAATGTTAAATTATGGTGTATTTTGACTTTTCTTCTAACTCTTTTTATGATTTTTAAATATTTCAAAGTTTTATGATGCAAAATAGGTATTTTAAATTATTTTATTAAAGGTTGTGGACACAAAATTAGCCATACCTGACACCTGGTATACACAATTGGCCTGTAATGCACATGTTTGACACAGTTAAAGGTATATCTAGTAAGTTTTATTCATTTCTGAGGGCTTTGCATACGTTGTTTGGCAAAAATGTCAGTAAGCGACAATCTACATCTTTCCGAAAAGATGTCGAAAAGCCGCTTATGTCTGTTTTGAAAAAGATGTTGAGGTAAACTCTGACTTTGAGTTCATCGCTTCTATACGGTTAGTGTCGATATGCAAATATTTCATGCGGTTTAATACATTTTACAAATTAAATTATTTAGTTGGTAAAAAATATGACCTTTTCTATGCTTTTTAAAAGTTTTTATTTACCCCACCCCCCTTCATTTTAATGAATTTTCATGGATCTGTACTTTAAACAGTGCTTATTGGCTGCATGGTTGCATGAAAATGACCTGTAAAGATGCTACAAACAATATCTAATAAAACAAATACAATAAATAGTACATTTACAGTGAATTTTGTGTAATGAGCATATTGTAAAACATGGCATGGCCCTAAAAATGGAGTTGGGGAGGATAGTCTCAGAATAATTTTTTGTCATTTTGAACTGAAAAGTTGCATTTTCTTGATGGATTCACATATAGAAACTGCTGAATAATGTTAATTAATTCATTTGAAGGCAGATTTTAAATATATACAAAAACAGTGGCATTTTTATGGTAAAATCTGCTATTTTGACCCCTGAAAATCACAAATATCATTTTTGAGTAGATATTATTTTCAAGATAGCTTCAACTGGTTAACCATCACATGTTGTTGATGAAATCAGTTTAAAATCACTTTATTTGAAGCAAAAGATTGGAACGGTTGTCGATATATGGCATTTTGAAGATTCTGGATTTACGCGTAAAAACCGAAGGAATTTTGCCTTAGCCGAAGCTAATCTAAGCCCTCATATTTTGTCGAAAAGGATTTTTTTCTAAAAAAGAATGGTTTAATTTTTCTCAGATTAAATGTATCAAAACATTTAGCCAGAAAAAATACCTTCTGTCAGGTCTGAATGTCTCTCTATAGGCTAGATTCTGCATATGGTAAAAGTGAAAGTAGACATACTTTTTTTCTAACACAATGATTTGGAAGTGTGAGAAATGTTAAATTATGGTGTATTTTGACTTTTCTTCTAACTCTTTTTATGATTTTTAAATATTTCAAAGTTTTATGATGCAAAATAGGTATTTTAAATTATTTTATTAAAGGTTGTGGACACAAAATTAGCCATACCTGACACCTGGTATACACAATTGGCCTGTAATGCACATGTTTGACACAGTTAAAGGTATATCTAGTAAGTTTTATTCATTTCTGAGGGCTTTGCATACGTTGTTTGGCAAAAATGTCAGTAAGCGACAATCTACATCTTTCCGAAAAGATGTCGAAAAGCCGCTTATGTCTGTTTTGAAAAAGATGTTGAGGTAAACTCTGACTTTGAGTTCATCGCTTCTATACGGTTAGTGTCGATATGCAAATATTTCATGCGGTTTAATACATTTTACAAATTAAATTATTTAGTTGGTAAAAAATATGACCTTTTCTATGCTTTTTAAAAGTTTTTATTTACCCCACCCCCCTTCATTTTAATGAATTTTCATGGATCTGTACTTTAAACAGTGCTTATTGGCTGCATGGTTGCATGAAAATGACCTGTAAAGATGCTACAAACAATATCTAATAAAACAAATACAATAAATAGTACATTTACAGTGAATTTTGTGTAATGAGCATATTGTAAAACATGGCATGGCCCTAAAAATGGAGTTGGGGAGGATAGTCTCAGAATAATTTTTTGTCATTTTGAACTGAAAAGTTGCATTTTCTTGATGGATTCACATATAGAAACTGCTGAATAATGTTAATTAATTCATTTGAAGGCAGATTTTAAATATATACAAAAACAGTGGCATTT
Organism: Cyrtodaria siliqua; assembly: GCA_037043455.1. NCBI lineage: Eukaryota > Metazoa > Mollusca > Bivalvia > Adapedonta > Hiatellidae > Cyrtodaria > Cyrtodaria siliqua. The sequence continues at coordinate 129,814 of JAWPHD010000179.1, forward strand.
TTATGGTAAAATCTGCTATTTTGACCCCTGAAAATCACAAATATCATTTTTGAGTAGATATTATTTTCAAGATAGCTTCAACTGGTTAACCATCACATGTTGTTGATGAAATCAGTTTAAAATCACTTTATTTGAAGCAAAAGATTGGAACGGTTGTCGATATATGGCATTTTGAAGATTCTGGATTTACGCGTAAAAACCGAAGGAATTTTGCCTTAGCCGAAGCTAATCTAAGCCCTCATATTTTGTCGAAAAGGATTTTTTTCTAAAAAAGAATGGTTTAATTTTTCTCAGATTAAATGTATCAAAACATTTAGCCAGAAAAAATACCTTCTGTCAGGTCTGAATGTCTCTCTATAGGTTGCATACAGCTAAATATAGCCTGGCTGAAGCCCCGCCTTTTGTTGTGTACGATTCAGTACAGAAGTGAAAGTTCACAGAGTTCACAGAGGTCAGCAGATATAACTTTGAAATATTCAATATGCATTTTCAGGAAGGATAAACTATAGGTAAAATAATCCCCATCAGCTAGGATCATTAAATTAAGTAAAAAATTATTTTTTAATGTTTTTGAAAATTTTACACCCATTGAAATTGCATGTCAATATTCAGTGCGGATTCAATAGTGTTTGTAAACACAGACATGTGCAGAGTGGTTGAGCTGGAAAAGTTGTCTTTTTCACACTTTCAAAGGCTTTGTGATGGAAATATCTATGAAATAAGGTAATTTAAAGAAAATCTGGTGTATAATTCATGAGATATTAGCTGACAGGTGCAACAGGAGGTCTATGGGAAAGTATTTAGTTTTCTGCAACCTATAGGCTAGATTCTGCATATGGTAAAAGTGAAAGTAGACATACTTTTTTTCTAACACAATGATTTGGAAGTGTGAGAAATGTTAAATTATGGTGTATTTTGACTTTTCTTCTAACTCTTTTTATGATTTTTAAATATTTCAAAGTTTTATGATGCAAAATAGGTATTTTAAATTATTTTATTAAAGGTTGTGGACACAAAATTAGCCATACCTGACACCTGGTATACACAATTGGCCTGTAATGCACATGTTTGACACAGTTAAAGGTATATCTAGTAAGTTTTATTCATTTCTGAGGGCTTTGCATACGTTGTTTGGCAAAAATGTCAGTAAGCGACAATCTACATCTTTCCGAAAAGATGTCGAAAAGCCGCTTATGTCTGTTTTGAAAAAGATGTTGAGGTAAACTCTGACTTTGAGTTCATCGCTTCTATACGGTTAGTGTCGATATGCAAATATTTCATGCGGTTTAATACATTTTACAAATTAAATTATTTAGTTGGTAAAAAATATGACCTTTTCTATGCTTTTTAAAAGTTTTTATTTACCCCACCCCCCTTCATTTTAATGAATTTTCATGGATCTGTACTTTAAACAGTGCTTATTGGCTGCATGGTTGCATGAAAATGACCTGTAAAGATGCTACAAACAATATCTAATAAAACAAATACAATAAATAGTACATTTACAGTGAATTTTGTGTAATGAGCATATTGTAAAACATGGCATGGCCCTAAAAATGGAGTTGGGGAGGATAGTCTCAGAATAATTTTTTGTCATTTTGAACTGAAAAGTTGCATTTTCTTGATGGATTCACATATAGAAACTGCTGAATAATGTTAATTAATTCATTTGAAGGCAGATTTTAAATATATACAAAAACAGTGGCATTTTTATGGTAAAATCTGCTATTTTGACCCCTGAACCTGAAAATCACAAATATCATTTTTGAGTAGATATTATTTTCAGATAGCTTCAACTGGTTAACCATCACATGTTGTTGATGAAATCAGTTTAAAATCACTTTATTTGAAGCAAAAGATTGGAACGGTTGTCGATATATGGCATTTGAAGATTCTGGATTTACGCGTAAAAACCGAAGGAATTTTGCCTTAGCCGAAGCTAATCTAAGCCCTCATATTTTGTCGAAAAGGATTTTTTTCTAAAAAGAATGTTTAATTTTTCTCAGATTAAATGTATCAAAACATTTAGCCAGAAAAAATACCTTCTGTCAGGTCTGAATGTCTCTCTATAGGCTAGATTCTGCATATGGTAAAAGTGAAAGTAGACATACTTTTTTCTAACACAATGATTTGGAAGTGTGAGAAATGTTAAATTATGGTGTATTTTGACTTTTCTTCTAACTCTTTTATGATTTTTAAATATTTCAAAGTTTTATGATGCAAAATAGGTATTTTAAATTATTTTATTAAAGGTTGTGGACACAAAATTAGCCATACCTGACACCTGGTATACACAATTGGCCTGTAATGCACATGTTTGACACAGTTAAAGGTATATCTAGTAAGTTTTATTCATTTCTGAGGGCTTTGCATACGTTGTTTGGCAAAAATGTCAGAAAGCGACAATCTACATCTTTCCGAAAAGATGTCGAAAAGCCGCTTATGTCTGTTTTGAAAAGATGTTGAGGTAAACTCTGACTTTGAGTTCATCGCTTCTATACGGTTAGTGTCGATATGCAAATATTTCATGCGGTTTAATACATTTTACAAATTAAATTATTTAGTTGGTAAAAAATATGACCTTTTCTATGCTTTTTAAAAGTTTTTATTTACCCCACCCCCCTTCATTTTAATGAATTTTCATGGATCTGTACTTTAAACAGTGCTTATTGGATGACCTGTAAAGATGCTACAAACAATATCTAATAAAACAAATACAATAAATAGTACATTTACAGTGAATTTTGTGTAATGAGCATATTGTAAAACATGGCATGGCCCTAAAAATGGAGTTGGGGAGGATAGTCTCAGAATAATTTTTTGTCATTTTGAACTGAAAAGTTGCATTTTCTTGATGGATTCACATATAGAAACTGCTGAATAATGTTAATTAATTCATTTGAAGGCAGATTTTAAATATATACAAAAACAGTGGCATTTTTATGGTAAAATCTGCTATTTTGACCCCTGAAAATCACAAATATCATTTTTGAGTAGATATTATTTTCAAGATAGCTTCAACTGGTTAACCATCACATGTTGTTGATGAAATCAGTTTAAAATCACTTTATTTGAAGCAAAAGATTGGAACGGTTGTCGATATATGGCATTTTGAAGATTCTGGATTTACGCGTAAAAACCGAAGGAATTTTGCCTTAGCCGAAGCTAATCTAAGCCCTCATATTTTGTCGAAAAGGATTTTTTTCTAAAAAAGAATGGTTTAATTTTTCTCAGATTAAATGTATCAAAACATTTAGCCAGAAAAAATACCTTCTGTCAGGTCTGAATGTCTCTCTATAGGTTGCATACAGCTAAATATAGCCTGGCTGAAGCCCCGCCTTTTGTTGTGTACGATTCAGTACAGAAGTGAAAGTTCACAGAGTTCACAGAGGTCAGCAGATATAACTTTGAAATATTCAATATGCATTTTCAGGAAGGATAAACTATAGGTAAAATAATCCCCATCAGCTAGGATCATTAAATTAAGTAAAAAATTATTTTTTAATGTTTTTGAAAATTTTACACCCATTGAAATTGCATGTCAATATTCAGTGCGGATTCAATAGTGTTTGTAAACACAGACATGTGCAGAGTGGTTGAGCTGGAAAAGTTGTCTTTTTCACACTTTCAAAGGCTTTGTGATGGAAATATCTATGAAATAAGGTAATTTAAAGAAAATCTGGTGTATAATTCATGAGATATTAGCTGACAGGTGCAACAGGAGGTCTATGGGTAAGTATTTAGTTTTCTGCAACCTATAGGCTAGATTCTGCATATGGTAAAAGTGAAAGTAGACATACTTTTTTTCTAACACAATGATTTGGAAGTGTGAGAAATGTTAAATTATGGTGTATTTTGACTTTTCTTCTAACTCTTTTTATGATTTTTAAATATTTCAAAGTTTTATGATGCAAAATAGGTATTTTAAATTATTTTATTAAAGGTTGTGGACACAAAATTAGCCATACCTGACACCTGGTATACACAATTGGCCTGTAATGCACATGTTTGACACAGTTAAAGGTATATCTAGTAAGTTTTATTCATTTCTGAGGGCTTTGCATACGTTGTTTGGCAAAAATGTCAGAAAGCGACAATCTACATCTTTCCGAAAAGATGTCGAAAAGCCGCTTATGTCTGTTTTGAAAAGATGTTGAGGTAAACTCTGACTTTGAGTTCATCGCTTCTATACGGTTAGTGTCGATATGCAAATATTTCATGCGGTTTAATACATTTTACAAATTAAATTATTTAGTTGGTAAAAAATATGACCTTTTCTATGCTTTTTAAAAGTTTTTATTTACCCCACCCCCCTTCATTTTAATGAATTTTCATGGATCTGTACTTTAAACAGTGCTTATTGGCTGCATGGTTGCATGAAAATGACCTGTAAAGATGCTACAAACAATATCTAATAAAACAAATACAATAAATAGTACATTTACAGTGAATTTTGTGTAATGAGCATATTGTAAAACATGGCATGGCCCTAAAAATGGAGTTGGGGAGGATAGTCTCAGAATAATTTTTTGTCATTTTGAACTGAAAAGTTGCATTTTCTTGATGGATTCACATATAGAAACTGCTGAATAATGTTAATTAATTCATTTGAAGGCAGATTTTAAATATATACAAAAACAGTGGCATTTTTATGGTAAAATCTGCTATTTTGACCCCTGAAAATCACAAATATCATTTTTGAGTAGATATTATTTTCAAGATAGCTTCAACTGGTTAACCATCACATGTTGTTGATGAAATCAGTTTAAAATCACTTTATTTGAAGCAAAAGATTGGAACGGTTGTCGATATATGGCATTTTGAAGATTCTGGATTTACGCGTAAAAACCGAAGGAATTTTGCCTTAGCCGAAGCTAATCTAAGCCCTCATATTTTGTCGAAAAGGATTTTTTTCTAAAAAAGAATGGTTTAATTTTTCTCAGATTAAATGTATCAAACATTTAGCCAGAAAAAATACCTTCTGTCAGGTCTGAATGTCTCTCTATAGGTTGCATACAGCTAAATATAGCCTGGCTGAAGCCCCGCCTTTTGTTGTGTACGATTCAGTACAGAAGTGAAAGTTCACAGAGTTCACAGAGGTCAGCAGATATAACTTTGAAATATTCAATATGCATTTTCAGGAAGGATAAACTATAGGTAAAATAATCCCCATCAGCTAGGATCATTAAATTAAGTAAAAAATTATTTTTTAATGTTTTTGAAAATTTTACACCCATTGAAATTGCATGTCAATATTCAGTGCGGATTCAATAGTGTTTGTAAACACAGACATGTGCAGAGTGGTTGAGCTGGAAAAGTTGTCTTTTTCACACTTTCAAAGGCTTTGTGATGGAAATATCTATGAAATAAGGTAATTTAAAGAAAATCTGGTGTATAATTCATGAGATATTAGCTGACAGGTGCAACAGGAGGTCTATGGGAAAGTATTTAGTTTTCTGCAACCTATAGGCTAGATTCTGCATATGGTAAAAGTGAAAGTAGACATACTTTTTTTCTAACACAATGATTTGGAAGTGTGAGAAATGTTAAATTATGGTGTATTTTGACTTTTCTTCTAACTCTTTTTATGATTTTTAAATATTTCAAAGTTTTATGATGCAAAATAGGTATTTTAAATTATTTTATTAAAGGTTGTGGACACAAAATTAGCCATACCTGACACCTGGTATACACAATTGGCCTGTAATGCACATGTTTGACACAGTTAAAGGTATATCTAGTAAGTTTTATTCATTTCTGAGGGCTTTGCATACGTTGTTTGGCAAAAATGTCAGTAAGCGACAATCTACATCTTTCCGAAAAGATGTCGAAAAGCCGCTTATGTCTGTTTTGAAAAAGATGTTGAGGTAAACTCTGACTTTGAGTTCATCGCTTCTATACGGTTAGTGTCGATATGCAAATATTTCATGCGGTTTAATACATTTTACAAATTAAATTATTTAGTTGGTAAAAAATATGACCTTTTCTATGCTTTTTAAAAGTTTTTATTTACCCCACCCCCCTTCATTTTAATGAATTTTCATGGATCTGTACTTTAAACAGTGCTTATTGGCTGCATGGTTGCATGAAAATGACCTGTAAAGATGCTACAAACAATATCTAATAAAACAAATACAATAAATAGTACATTTACAGTGAATTTTGTGTAATGAGCATATTGTAAAACATGGCATGGCCCTAAAAATGGAGTTGGGGAGGATAGTCTCAGAATAATTTTTTGTCATTTTGAACTGAAAAGTTGCATTTTCTTGATGGATTCACATATAGAAACTGCTGAATAATGTTAATTAATTCATTTGAAGGCAGATTTTAAATATATACAAAAACAGTGGCATTTTTATGGTAAAATCTGCTATTTTGACCCCTGAAAATCACAAATATCATTTTTGAGTAGATATTATTTTCAAGATAGCTTCAACTGGTTAACCATCACATGTTGTTGATGAAATCAGTTTAAAATCACTTTATTTGAAGCAAAAGATTGGAACGGTTGTCGATATATGGCATTTTGAAGATTCTGGATTTACGCGTAAAAACCGAAGGAATTTTGCCTTAGCCGAAGCTAATCTAAGCCCTCATATTTTGTCGAAAAGGATTTTTTTCTAAAAAAGAATGGTTTAATTTTTCTCAGATTAAATGTATCAAAACATTTAGCCAGAAAAAATACCTTCTGTCAGGTCTGAATGTCTCTCTATAGGCTAGATTCTGCATATGGTAAAAGTGAAAGTAGACATACTTTTTTTCTAACACAATGATTTGGAAGTGTGAGAAATGTTAAATTATGGTGTATTTTGACTTTTCTTCTAACTCTTTTTATGATTTTTAAATATTTCAAAGTTTTATGATGCAAAATAGGTATTTTAAATTATTTTATTAAAGGTTGTGGACACAAAATTAGCCATACCTGACACCTGGTATACACAATTGGCCTGTAATGCACATGTTTGACACAGTTAAAGGTATATCTAGTAAGTTTTATTCATTTCTGAGGGCTTTGCATACGTTGTTTGGCAAAAATGTCAGAAAGCGACAATCTACATCTTTCCGAAAAGATGTCGAAAAGCCGCTTATGTCTGTTTTGAAAAAGATGTTGAGGTAAACTCTGACTTTGAGTTCATCGCTTCTATACGGTTAGTGTCGATATGCAAATATTTCATGCGGTTTAATACATTTTACAAATTAAATTATTTAGTTGGTAAAAAATATGACCTTTTCTATGCTTTTTAAAAGTTTTTATTTACCCCACCCCCCTTCATTTTAATGAATTTTCATGGATCTGTACTTTAAACAGTGCTTATTGGCTGCATGGTTGCATGAAAATGACCTGTAAAGATGCTACAAACAATATCTAATAAAACAAATACAATAAATAGTACATTTACAGTGAATTTTGTGTAATGAGCATATTGTAAAACATGGCATGGCCCTAAAAATGGAGTTGGGGAGGATAGTCTCAGAATAATTTTTTGTCATTTTGAACTGAAAAGTTGCATTTTCTTGATGGATTCACATATAGAAACTGCTGAATAATGTTAATTAATTCATTTGAAGGCAGATTTTAAATATATACAAAAACAGTGGCATTTTTATGGTAAAATCTGCTATTTTGACCCCTGAAAATCACAAATATCATTTTTGAGTAGATATTATTTTCAAGATAGCTTCAACTGGTTAACCATCACATGTTGTTGATGAAATCAGTTTAAAATCACTTTATTTGAAGCAAAAGATTGGAACGGTTGTCGATATATGGCATTTTGAAGATTCTGGATTTACGCGTAAAAACCGAAGGAATTTTGCCTTAGCCGAAGCTAATCTAAGCCCTCATATTTTGTCGAAAAGGATTTTTTTCTAAAAAAGAATGGTTTAATTTTTCTCAGATTAAATGTATCAAAACATTTAGCCAGAAAAAATACCTTCTGTCAGGTCTGAATGTCTCTCTATAGGTTGCATACAGCTAAATATAGCCTGGCTGAAGCCCCGCCTTTTGTTGTGTACGATTCAGTACAGAAGTGAAAGTTCACAGAGTTCACAGAGGTCAGCAGATATAACTTTGAAATATTCAATATGCATTTTCAGGAAGGATAAACTATAGGTAAAATAATCCCCATCAGCTAGGATCATTAAATTAAGTAAAAAATTATTTTTTAATGTTTTTGAAAATTTTACACCCATTGAAATTGCATGTCAATATTCAGTGCGGATTCAATAGTGTTTGTAAACACAGACATGTGCAGAGTGGTTGAGCTGGAAAAGTTGTCTTTTTCACACTTTCAAAGGCTTTGTGATGGAAATATCTATGAAAAAATAAGGTAATTTAAAGAAAATCTGGTGTATAATTCATGAGATATTAGCTGACAGGTGCAACAGGAGGTCTATGGGAAAGTATTTAGTTTTCTGCAACCTATAGGCTAGATTCTGCATATGGTAAAAGTGAAAGTAGACATACTTTTTTTCTAACACAATGATTTGGAAGTGTGAGAAATGTTAAATTATGGTGTATTTTGACTTTTCTTCTAACTCTTTTTATGATTTTTAAATATTTCAAAGTTTTATGATGCAAAATAGGTATTTTAAATTATTTTATTAAAGGTTGTGGACACAAAATTAGCCATACCTGACACCTGGTATACACAATTGGCCTGTAATGCACATGTTTGACACAGTTAAAGGTATATCTAGTAAGTTTTATTCATTTCTGAGGGCTTTGCATACGTTGTTTGGCAAAAATGTCAGAAAGCGACAATCTACATCTTTCCGAAAAGATGTCGAAAAGCCGCTTATGTCTGTTTTGAAAAAGATGTTGAGGTAAACTCTGACTTTGAGTTCATCGCTTCTATACGGTTAGTGTCGATATGCAAATATTTCATGCGGTTTAATACATTTTACAAATTAAATTATTTAGTTGGTAAAAAATATGACCTTTTCTATGCTTTTTAAAAGTTTTTATTTACCCCACCCCCCTTCATTTTAATGAATTTTCATGGATCTGTACTTTAAACAGTGCTTATTGGCTGCATGGTTGCATGAAAATGACCTGTAAAGATGCTACAAACAATATCTAATAAAACAAATACAATAAATAGTACATTTACAGTGAATTTTGTGTAATGAGCATATTGTAAAACATGGCATGGCCCTAAAAATGGAGTTGGGGAGGATAGTCTCAGAATAATTTTTTGTCATTTTGAACTGAAAAGTTGCATTTTCTTGATGGATTCACATATAGAAACTGCTGAATAATGTTAATTAATTCATTTGAAGGCAGATTTTAAATATATACAAAAACAGTGGCATTTTTATGGTAAAATCTGCTATTTTGACCCCTGAAAATCACAAATATCATTTTTGAGTAGATATTATTTTCAAGATAGCTTCAACTGGTTAACCATCACATGTTGTTGATGAAATCAGTTTAAAATCACTTTATTTGAAGCAAAAGATTGGAACGGTTGTCGATATATGGCATTTTGAAGATTCTGGATTTACGCGTAAAAACCGAAGGAATTTTGCCTTAGCCGAAGCTAATCTAAGCCCTCATATTTTGTCGAAAAGGATTTTTTTCTAAAAAAGAATGGTTTAATTTTTCTCAGATTAAATGTATCAAAACATTTAGCCAGAAAAAATACCTTCTGTCAGGTCTGAATGTCTCTCTATAGGCTAGATTCTGCATATGGTAAAAGTGAAAGTAGACATACTTTTTTTCTAACACAATGATTTGGAAGTGTGAGAAATGTTAAATTATGGTGTATTTTGACTTTTCTTCTAACTCTTTTTATGATTTTTAAATATTTCAAAGTTTTATGATGCAAAATAGGTATTTTAAATTATTTTATTAAAGGTTGTGGACACAAAATTAGCCATACCTGACACCTGGTATACACAATTGGCCTGTAATGCACATGTTTGACACAGTTAAAGGTATATCTAGTAAGTTTTATTCATTTCTGAGGGCTTTGCATACGTTGTTTGGCAAAAATGTCAGAAAGCGACAATCTACATCTTTCCGAAAAGATGTCGAAAAGCCGCTTATGTCTGTTTTGAAAAAGATGTTGAGGTAAACTCTGACTTTGAGTTCATCGCTTCTATACGGTTAGTGTCGATATGCAAATATTTCATGCGGTTTAATACATTTTACAAATTAAATTATTTAGTTGGTAAAAAATATGACCTTTTCTATGCTTTTTAAAAGTTTTTATTTACCCCACCCCCCTTCATTTTAATGAATTTTCATGGATCTGTACTTTAAACAGTGCTTATTGGCTGCATGGTTGCATGAAAATGACCTGTAAAGATGCTACAAACAATATCTAATAAAACAAATACAATAAATAGTACATTTACAGTGAATTTTGTGTAATGAGCATATTGTAAAACATGGCATGGCCCTAAAAATGGAGTTGGGGAGGATAGTCTCAGAATAATTTTTTGTCATTTTGAACTGAAAAGTTGCATTTTCTTGATGGATTCACATATAGAAACTGCTGAATAATGTTAATTAATTCATTTGAAGGCAGATTTTAAATATATACAAAAACAGTGGCATTTTTATGGTAAAATCTGCTATTTTGACCCCTGAAAATCACAAATATCATTTTTGAGTAGATATTATTTTCAAGATAGCTTCAACTGGTTAACCATCACATGTTGTTGATGAAATCAGTTTAAAATCACTTTATTTGAAGCAAAAGATTGGAACGGTTGTCGATATATGGCATTTTGAAGATTCTGGATTTACGCGTAAAAACCGAAGGAATTTTGCCTTAGCCGAAGCTAATCTAAGCCCTCATATTTTGTCGAAAAGGATTTTTTTCTAAAAAAGAATGGTTTAATTTTTCTCAGATTAAATGTATCAAAACATTTAGCCAGAAAAAATACCTTCTGTCAGGTCTGAATGTCTCTCTATAGGTTGCATACAGCTAAATATAGCCTGGCTGAAGCCCCGCCTTTTGTTGTGTACGATTCAGTACAGAAGTGAAAGTTCACAGAGTTCACAGAGGTCAGCAGATATAACTTTGAAATATTCAATATGCATTTTCAGGAAGGATAAACTATAGGTAAAATAATCCCCATCAGCTAGGATCATTAAATTAAGTAAAAAATTATTTTTTAATGTTTTTGAAAATTTTACACCCATTGAAATTGCATGTCAATATTCAGTGCGGATTCAATAGTGTTTGTAAACACAGACATGTGCAGAGTGGTTGAGCTGGAAAAGTTGTCTTTTTCACACTTTCAAAGGCTTTGTGATGGAAATATCTATGAAAAAATAAGGTAATTTAAAGAAAATCTGGTGTATAATTCATGAGATATTAGCTGACAGGTGCAACAGGAGGTCTATGGGAAAGTATTTAGTTTTCTGCAACCTATAGGCTAGATTCTGCATATGGTAAAAGTGAAAGTAGACATACTTTTTTTCTAACACAATGATTTGGAAGTGTGAGAAATGTTAAATTATGGTGTATTTTGACTTTTCTTCTAACTCTTTTTATGATTTTTAAATATTTCAAAGTTTTATGATGCAAAATAGGTATTTTAAATTATTTTATTAAAGGTTGTGGACACAAAATTAGCCATACCTGACACCTGGTATACACAATTGGCCTGTAATGCACATGTTTGACACAGTTAAAGGTATATCTAGTAAGTTTTATTCATTTCTGAGGGCTTTGCATACGTTGTTTGGCAAAAATGTCAGAAAGCGACAATCTACATCTTTCCGAAAAGATGTCGAAAAGCCGCTTATGTCTGTTTTGAAAAAGATGTTGAGGTAAACTCTGACTTTGAGTTCATCGCTTCTATACGGTTAGTGTCGATATGCAAATATTTCATGCGGTTTAATACATTTTACAAATTAAATTATTTAGTTGGTAAAAAATATGACCTTTTCTATGCTTTTTAAAAGTTTTTATTTACCCCACCCCCCTTCATTTTAATGAATTTTCATGGATCTGTACTTTAAACAGTGCTTATTGGCTGCATGGTTGCATGAAAATGACCTGTAAAGATGCTACAAACAATATCTAATAAAACAAATACAATAAATAGTACATTTACAGTGAATTTTGTGTAATGAGCATATTGTAAAACATGGCATGGCCCTAAAAATGGAGTTGGGGAGGATAGTCTCAGAATAATTTTTTGTCATTTTGAACTGAAAAGTTGCATTTTCTTGATGGATTCACATATAGAAACTGCTGAATAATGTTAATTAATTCATTTGAAGGCAGATTTTAAATATATACAAAAACAGTGGCATTTTTATGGTAAAATCTGCTATTTTGACCCCTGAAAATCACAAATATCATTTTTGAGTAGATATTATTTTCAAGATAGCTTCAACTGGTTAACCATCACATGTTGTTGATGAAATCAGTTTAAAATCACTTTATTTGAAGCAAAAGATTGGAACGGTTGTCGATATATGGCATTTTGAAGATTCTGGATTTACGCGTAAAAACCGAAGGAATTTTGCCTTAGCCGAAGCTAATCTAAGCCCTCATATTTTGTCGAAAAGGATTTTTTTCTAAAAAAGAATGGTTTAATTTTTCTCAGATTAAATGTATCAAAACATTTAGCCAGAAAAAATACCTTCTGTCAGGTCTGAATGTCTCTCTATAGGCTAGATTCTGCATATGGTAAAAGTGAAAGTAGACATACTTTTTTTCTAACACAATGATTTGGAAGTGTGAGAAATGTTAAATTATGGTGTATTTTGACTTTTCTTCTAACTCTTTTTATGATTTTTAAATATTTCAAAGTTTTATGATGCAAAATAGGTATTTTAAATTATTTTATTAAAGGTTGTGGACACAAAATTAGCCATACCTGACACCTGGTATACACAATTGGCCTGTAATGCACATGTTTGACACAGTTAAAGGTATATCTAGTAAGTTTTATTCATTTCTGAGGGCTTTGCATACGTTGTTTGGCAAAAATGTCAGAAAGCGACAATCTACATCTTTCCGAAAAGATGTCGAAAAGCCGCTTATGTCTGTTTTGAAAAAGATGTTGAGGTAAACTCTGACTTTGAGTTCATCGCTTCTATACGGTTAGTGTCGATATGCAAATATTTCATGCGGTTTAATACATTTTACAAATTAAATTATTTAGTTGGTAAAAAATATGACCTTTTCTATGCTTTTTAAAAGTTTTTATTTACCCCACCCCCCTTCATTTTAATGAATTTTCATGGATCTGTACTTTAAACAGTGCTTATTGGCTGCATGGTTGCATGTAAATGACCTGTAAAGATGTTACAAACAATATCTAATAAAACAAATACAATAAATAGTACATTTACAGTGAATTTTGTGTAATGAGCATATTGTAAAACATGGCATGGCCCTAAAAATGGAGTTGGGGAGGATAGTCTCAGAATAATTTTTTGTCATTTTGAACTGAAAAGTTGCATTTTCTTGATGGATTCACATATAGAAACTGCTGAATAATGTTAATTAATTCATTTGAAGGCAGATTTTAAATATATACAAAAACAGTGGCATTTTTATGGTAAAATCTGCTATTTTGACCCCTGAAAATCACAAATATCATTTTTGAGTAGATATTATTTTCAAGATAGCTTCAACTGGTTAACCATCACATGTTGTTGATGAAATCAGTTTAAAATCACTTTATTTGAAGCAAAAGATTGGAACGGTTGTCGATATATGGCATTTTGAAGATTCTGGATTTACGCGTAAAAACCGAAGGAATTTTGCCTTAGCCGAAGCTAATCTAAGCCCTCATATTTTGTCGAAAAGGATTTTTTTCTAAAAAAGAATGGTTTAATTTTTCTCAGATTAAATGTATCAAAACATTTAGCCAGAAAAAATACCTTCTGTCAGGTCTGAATGTCTCTCTATAGGTTGCATACAGCTAAATATAGCCTGGCTGAAGCCCCGCCTTTTGTTGTGTACGATTCAGTACAGAAGTGAAAGTTCACAGAGTTCACAGAGGTCAGCAGATATAACTTTGAAATATTCAATATGCATTTTCAGGAAGGATAAACTATAGGTAAAATAATCCCCATCAGCTAGGATCATTAAATTAAGTAAAAAATTATTTTTTAATGTTTTTGAAAATTTTACACCCATTGAAATTGCATGTCAATATTCAGTGCGGATTCAATAGTGTTTGTAAACACAGACATGTGCAGAGTGGTTGAGCTGGAAAAGTTGTCTTTTTCACACTTTCAAAGGCTTTGTGATGGAAATATCTATGAAATAAGGTAATTTAAAGAAAATCTGGTGTATAATTCATGAGATATTAGCTGACAGGTGCAACAGGAGGTCTATGGGAAAGTATTTAGTTTTCTGCAACCTATAGGCTAGATTCTGCATATGGTAAAAGTGAAAGTAGACATACTTTTTTTCTAACACAATGATTTGGAAGTGTGAGAAATGTTAAATTATGGTGTATTTTGACTTTTCTTCTAACTCTTTTTATGATTTTTAAATATTTCAAAGTTTTATGATGCAAAATAGGTATTTTAAATTATTTTATTAAAGGTTGTGGACACAAAATTAGCCATACCTGACACCTGGTATACACAATTGGCCTGTAATGCACATGTTTGACACAGTTAAAGGTATATCTAGTAAGTTTTATTCATTTCTGAGGGCTTTGCATACGTTGTTTGGCAAAAATGTCAGTAAGCGACAATCTACATCTTTCCGAAAAGATGTCGAAAAGCCGCTTATGTCTGTTTTGAAAAAGATGTTGAGGTAAACTCTGACTTTGAGTTCATCGCTTCTATACGGTTAGTGTCGATATGCAAATATTTCATGCGGTTTAATACATTTTACAAATTAAATTATTTAGTTGGTAAAAAATATGACCTTTTCTATGCTTTTTAAAAGTTTTTATTTACCCCACCCCCCTTCATTTTAATGAATTTTCATGGATCTGTACTTTAAACAGTGCTTATTGGCTGCATGGTTGCATGAAAATGACCTGTAAAGATGCTACAAACAATATCTAATAAAACAAATACAATAAATAGTACATTTACAGTGAATTTTGTGTAATGAGCATATTGTAAAACATGGCATGGCCCTAAAAATGGAGTTGGGGAGGATAGTCTCAGAATAATTTTTTGTCATTTTGAACTGAAAAGTTGCATTTTCTTGATGGATTCACATATAGAAACTGCTGAATAATGTTAATTAATTCATTTGAAGGCAGATTTTAAATATATACAAAAACAGTGGCATTTTTATGGTAAAATCTGCTATTTTGACCCCTGAAAATCACAAATATCATTTTTGAGTAGATATTATTTTCAAGATAGCTTCAACTGGTTAACCATCACATGTTGTTGATGAAATCAGTTTAAAATCACTTTATTTGAAGCAAAAGATTGGAACGGTTGTCGATATATGGCATTTTGAAGATTCTGGATTTACGCGTAAAAACCGAAGGAATTTTGCCTTAGCCGAAGCTAATCTAAGCCCTCATATTTTGTCGAAAAGGATTTTTTTCTAAAAAAGAATGGTTTAATTTTTCTCAGATTAAATGTATCAAAACATTTAGCCAGAAAAAATACCTTCTGTCAGGTCTGAATGTCTCTCTATAGGTTGCATACAGCTAAATATAGCCTGGCTGAAGCCCCGCCTTTTGTTGTGTACGATTCAGTACAGAAGTGAAAGTTCACAGAGTTCACAGAGGTCAGCAGATATAACTTTGAAATATTCAATATGCATTTTCAGGAAGGATAAACTATAGGTAAAATAATCCCCATCAGCTAGGATCATTAAATTAAGTAAAAAATTATTTTTTAATGTTTTTGAAAATTTTACACCCATTGAAATTGCATGTCAATATTCAGTGCGGATTCAATAGTGTTTGTAAACACAGACATGTGCAGAGTGGTTGAGCTGGAAAAGTTGTCTTTTTCACACTTTCAAAGGCTTTGTGATGGAAATATCTATGAAATAAGGTAATTTAAAGAAAATCTGGTGTATAATTCATGAGATATTAGCTGACAGGTGCAACAGGAGGTCTATGGGAAAGTATTTAGTTTTCTGCAACCTATAGGCTAGATTCTGCATATGGTAAAAGTGAAAGTAGACATACTTTTTTTCTAACACAATGATTTGGAAGTGTGAGAAATGTTAAATTATGGTGTATTTTGACTTTTCTTCTAACTCTTTTTATGATTTTTAAATATTTCAAAGTTTTATGATGCAAAATAGGTATTTTAAATTATTTTATTAAAGGTTGTGGACACAAAATTAGCCATACCTGACACCTGGTATACACAATTGGCCTGTAATGCACATGTTTGACACAGTTAAAGGTATATCTAGTAAGTTTTATTCATTTCTGAGGGCTTTGCATACGTTGTTTGGCAAAAATGTCAGTAAGCGACAATCTACATCTTTCCGAAAAGATGTCGAAAAGCCGCTTATGTCTGTTTTGAAAAAGATGTTGAGGTAAACTCTGACTTTGAGTTCATCGCTTCTATACGGTTAGTGTCGATATGCAAATATTTCATGCGGTTTAATACATTTTACAAATTAAATTATTTAGTTGGTAAAAAATATGACCTTTTCTATGCTTTTTAAAAGTTTTTATTTACCCCACCCCCCTTCATTTTAATGAATTTTCATGGATCTGTACTTTAAACAGTGCTTATTGGCTGCATGGTTGCATGAAAACGACCTGTAAAGATGCTACAAACAATATCTAATAAAACAAATACAATAAATAGTACATTTACAGTGAATTTTGTGTAATGAGCATATTGTAAAACATGGCATGGCCCTAAAAATGGAGTTGGGGAGGATAGTCTCAGAATAATTTTTTGTCATTTTGAACTGAAAAGTTGCATTTTCTTGATGGATTCACATATAGAAACTGCTGAATAATGTTAATTAATTCATTTGAAGGCAGATTTTAAATATATACAAAAACAGTGGCATTTTTATGGTAAAATCTGCTATTTTGACCCCTGAAAATCACAAATATCATTTTTGAGTAGATATTATTTTCAAGATAGCTTCAACTGGTTAACCATCACATGTTGTTGATGAAATCAGTTTAAAATCACTTTATTTGAAGCAAAAGATTGGAACGGTTGTCGATATATGGCATTTTGAAGATTTTGGATTTACGCGTAAAAACCGAAGGAATTTTGCCTTAGCCGAAGCTAATCTAAGCCCTCATATTTTGTCGAAAAGGATTTTTTTCTAAAAAAGAATGGTTTAATTTTTCTCAGATTAAATGTATCAAAACATTTAGCCAGAAAAAATACCTTCTGTCAGGTCTGAATGTCTCTCTATAGGTTGCATACAGCTAAATATAGCCTGGCTGAAGCCCCGCCTTTTGTTGTGTACGATTCAGTACAGAAGTGAAAGTTCACAGAGTTCACAGAGGTCAGCAGATATAACTTTGAAATATTCAATATGCATTTTCAGGAAGGATAAACTATAGGTAAAATAATCCCCATCAGCTAGGATCATTAAATTAAGTAAAAAATTATTTTTTAATGTTTTTGAAAATTTTACACCCATTGAAATTGCATGTCAATATTCAGTGCGGATTCAATAGTGTTTGTAAACACAGACATGTGCAGAGTGGTTGAGCTGGAAAAGTTGTCTTTTTCACACTTTCAAAGGCTTTGTGATGGAAATATCTATGAAATAAGGTAATTTAAAGAAAATCTGGTGTATAATTCATGAGATATTAGCTGACAGGTGCAACAGGAGGTCTATGGGAAAGTATTTAGTTTTCTGCAACCTATAGGCTAGATTCTGCATATGGTAAAAGTGAAAGTAGACATACTTTTTTTCTAACACAATGATTTGGAAGTGTGAGAAATGTTAAATTATGGTGTATTTTGACTTTTCTTCTAACTCTTTTTATGATTTTTAAATATTTCAAAGTTTTATGATGCAAAATAGGTATTTTAAATTATTTTATTAAAGGTTGTGGACACAAAATTAGCCATACCTGACACCTGGTATACACAATTGGCCTGTAATGCACATGTTTGACACAGTTAAAGGTATATCTAGTAAGTTTTATTCATTTCTGAGGGCTTTGCATACGTTGTTTGGCAAAAATGTCAGAAAGCGACAATCTACATCTTTCCGAAAAGATGTCGAAAAGCCGCTTATGTCTGTTTTGAAAAAGATGTTGAGGTAAACTCTGACTTTGAGTTCATCGCTTCTATACGGTTAGTGTCGATATGCAAATATTTCATGCGGTTTAATACATTTTACAAATTAAATTATTTAGTTGGTAAAAAATATGACCTTTTCTATGCTTTTTAAAAGTTTTTATTTACCCCACCCCCCTTCATTTTAATGAATTTTCATGGATCTGTACTTTAAACAGTGCTTATTGGCTGCATGGTTGCATGAAAATGACCTGTAAAGATGCTACAAACAATATCTAATAAAACAAATACAATAAATAGTACATTTACAGTGAATTTTGTGTAATGAGCATATTGTAAAACATGGCATGGCCCTAAAAATGGAGTTGGGGAGGATAGTCTCAGAATAATTTTTTGTCATTTTGAACTGAAAAGTTGCATTTTCTTGATGGATTCACATATAGAAACTGCTGAATAATGTTAATTAATTCATTTGAAGGCAGATTTTAAATATATACAAAAACAGTGGCATTTTTATGGTAAAATCTGCTATTTTGACCCCTGAAAATCACAAATATCATTTTTGAGTAGATATTATTTTCAAGATAGCTTCAACTGGTTAACCATCACATGTTGTTGATGAAATCAGTTTAAAATCACTTTATTTGAAGCAAAAGATTGGAACGGTTGTCGATATATGGCATTTTGAAGATTCTGGATTTACGCGTAAAAACCGAAGGAATTTTGCCTTAGCCGAAGCTAATCTAAGCCCTCATATTTTGTCGAAAAGGATTTTTTTCTAAAAAAGAATGGTTTAATTTTTCTCAGATTAAATGTATCAAAACATTTAGCCAGAAAAAATACCTTCTGTCAGGTCTGAATGTCTCTCTATAGGTTGCATACAGCTAAATATAGCCTGGCTGAAGCCCCGCCTTTTGTTGTGTACGATTCAGTACAGAAGTGAAAGTTCACAGAGTTCACAGAGGTCAGCAGATATAACTTTGAAATATTCAATATGCATTTTCAGGAAGGATAAACTATAGGTAAAATAATCCCCATCAGCTAGGATCATTAAATTAAGTAAAAAATTATTTTTTAATGTTTTTGAAAATTTTACACCCATTGAAATTGCATGTCAATATTCAGTGCGGATTCAATAGTGTTTGTAAACACAGACATGTGCAGAGTGGTTGAGCTGGAAAAGTTGTCTTTTTCACACTTTCAAAGGCTTTGTGATGGAAATATCTATGAAATAAGGTAATTTAAAGAAAATCTGGTGTATAATTCATGAGATATTAGCTGACAGGTGCAACAGGAGGTCTATGGGAAAGTATTTAGTTTTCTGCAACCTTTAGTCTAGCGATGTTTTCAAATGTTGGACTTCCGGATGAGGCAAACGAAATATTTACAACTCACAAAAAGTAATTTAGGAATGAATTCTTCCGAAATTATGACTCTCTTTGACGGCCAAACATTCGCCAATACATATCATGAGCTTCATATTGACGAACAAACGCCTGGCATTGATAAAATTTCTATGCAACTACCCAGATGAAAAGGGACAGAACTCTTGACGTTGCCTGGTCTGGCCGATATACTTTTTGAGTGGTAAGTTGAATATTTAAAGTTTTTATTTTGTTTAATTTTAACTGTTAGCTATTTAATGCAGAGGTATTTATCTGACCTATTGGATTACTGTAGAAGCCTAATTAGTAGGACTCTTATAGACGTGAGAATCGTGGCTTTTATGGTGGTATGTACCTACCATAAGAGCCATGATTCTCCGCTATTAAGTTTCCTTTAGTGCCCCGAAACGACTCCCTTTCTCACTCTTCCCTTGAGGTTCTGAACGCATCAAGTAATGCCGGCATAAACAACCACCGTAATTCAATACAACAAACTTTAAATACCACAACTGCATACAGAAGAGAGGAAAAACGCACTGATAATGTCGGTGCTCGGAGACCAGTGTAAAAAGTCCGACAATTTTTTTGTTTACGTACCAAATCATCTCGCTATCACGTGACCTTTCGTTCCCTATTTGGAAACTTAACACCGCCGGACTCACACACCTGACGCTTTCCTGTTAACGTCGATTTGTGTCAGCTGTGGGCGGGTTTAAGTTTCCAAATACGAGATATGTAAACATTCAAGAAATGTCTGCTAAATATATGGAAATTCTTAGAAAATGTCTAAGATCGACAAGGTTTTCTTCTCTTTGGTGAGTTTTATGCATGCATACTTGGTATTTAAGGTTTAATATATCGAACTACAGCAGTTATTTATGCAGGCATTGCTTGATTTCTTCAGAAACCTCTCTTGATGCGGGCGGCCCTGATACCTGAAACAATCTATAAAGGGTGGCATCGTAGCTCTATGGTATAGGTACACACCATAAGAGCTACGTACGATTCTCGCAGCTAGACTCTTATAGCCAAGTGCTTCGAAGTGGTTTCCAGGACAGCCTCGTTTCTGAGGAAGAGTTAACAGTCAATAGGCTGTTCAGCGATATCTTTTATCATGCACATGGTGTGGCTTTAACTGCTCATAGAACTAATGCTTTACATTACGAAAGATGGCAATCTTTAACAAGTTCGCCCGAATAAGGTCCTGCGGGAATGGGAAAACTCGGCCAATCCCGTCCAGGGCACGAAAATTCCACTCGTCCGCTCGCTATGACGAGTGCTCATTGATGCAGGACGAGTAGAACTTCAGATAAATTCTTTAACAATTTATTAATTTGGCCATTCAAATATTGCATAGGACGAGTAACTGAGAAACAAATTTTCTTCCCCTGCCGTCATTCGTCTTGATCACGCCTTGCATGTATATCGATGTATTGGTATGTTCAAAAGCTCGTCAGTTCAAAAGCTTGGCATTTTGTTAGACGGAAGGCAATAGCAATCAAAATAGTGCACTGTTGATAGGTCGACAATATGGTCGTTAGCCACACATGTTGATGTATACTCTGCATTGAATGTTTGTTATTTACAAAGGTTGTATTATTGCTTTCATGTACATGTAAATAACCTATTGATGACTAAATGACATTGTAAAACTTTGATAACTGATTTTTGCAATTTTATTTTGGCGGGAATCTATTAAGGCGCATCATGCTAGAATGACGTAACCAACATGAAAACTTCTGCGTTCATTGAATTATGCTTCAAAGAAGTGAATGAGGTGTTGCGATTGGGATCGAGACGCAATAATGCTAGCCAAGATCTAAATGAACATCTAATTTTATGTCACTGTTAATCAGTGATTCATGTCCATAAACATGATAGTTTTTTAATAAATGTTATATCACAGAATGAAACAGATATTATATTTGATAATATAGTTAAAACTTATATAACATGCAACCCATTGATAAGTGAAGTTTTAAACACTCTGCAGCAAGAGATGACAAATCTAAATTGAGAAAAATGGGTATGATGTTCAGTTAGCATAATTTTACTAAATACAAGGTCGATACCAAATTGAGCATAATTTTACTGAATACAAGGTCAATACCAAATTGTGCACTGACTGATTAGCTCTTTTTCAGGTAACAGCTTCGAAACGGATTACGATATGTTGTGACTATCAGTTACCTCTGACATAGACGACAAAAGGTATATACCGGTAATAATTATTATTATATATAATTTTATATACATGTACGTAACGTAGTTTTTATTGCTGAAATTGACTTGAAAACATGTTCAAACATGTCCAATCCGGTTTAAACCAGACTTGCGAGTGAATAGTTTCTTGCCGAGTCAAAAGTATCTTCCAGATAATTCAAGCGCTTTATGACCAACGTCAATTAATTACCATAAGCGCTCAATGACAGAATAAAAATTAACAATGGAGGATGCGCAACGTTGTCATTTATCGACTGTGGAAGAATTAGTAACTATATTTTATTTTGTTTAAATTCATGTTCAAGAAAACATTGTTTCAATTTCATATTAAAAATAAACTACTTGACACATTTTCTTACTTTTTCTTTATGGTTCAGTATAGTAAAACAACTGTCTACTTCTGTTTCTGTCAACAGTTAAAAATATTCATCTTCGGGAATGACTGTTGACCATGAGCAGTAACTTATTGACCTAAACGATTGCATCTCGGTCAATAGTTCATGCTTCGGGTCAATAGTCATTCGCTTGGATGAATAGTTTTAACCATTGACCGATATATATTTAATTTTTATATAGCTTTTTGTAGCTATGTCATTGTGATAGATTCTCACATGTGTGTCTGTTTAATATTGAATTGATACATATACTGTTACATTGTACATTAGCCAGGTCAGTCCGTCCTTCCGTCCTGAAAAGTGCATCTATCTCCTCCCAAACTTTTCAACCGATTTACCTGTTGCTTACCCATGTTACCTATGATGTCAAAATGTGCATATCGTTTCGGCGTCAAAATCGACACAGTATTACCGGAGTTATGTCCCCTTTTTATCAAATTTTACGTGAAAATATCTTGTGTCTCCTCCCACACTCTTCAACCGATTCCTTCAAAACTTTACATGATGCTTACCTATGATGTCAAGATGTGCATACCGTTTCGATTTCAAAATCAACTCAGCAAAATCAACTCAGCATTACCGGAGTTGAGGCCCCTTTTTCATCAAACTTTACGTGAAAATATCTTATGTGTCTATCTCCTCCCACACTTTTCAACCGATTCCTTCGAAACTTTACATGACGCTTACCTATGATGTCAAGATTTACATTTCATTTCAGCGTCATAATCGACCAAGTATTAACAGAGTTATGCCCACTTTTTTATCAAACTTTACGTTTTGCACTGTTTTCAGTGGGGGCGTCAATGGCTTTTCGAGAAACAAAAGCTGTAAAAAAAACACGATAGTACAGTGTACATTCATTTAGTCAATTCAAATGACGACATCATTTTATTTTGATAAGACGAATGATGACGGTGGTAGTATTCTGTCTTCTAATTGTTTTATGGTCATCTGATAAACATTTTATACATAATACTTCACACAAAAAAAGTTAATTTAGTATAATCACTTTTATTTCAGATCTGCTTCAAAGGCATGGTTTTCCAAAGTGATACGGTCTCAATAACATGCTGGATGCCTAGAATCTAAGATTATTACATCGCACCAAGGAACATTGTCATAATAACCTTAAAAGTGAACTGTAGAACTATTTATGACGCATGCCACTTTTAATTGATGGTGGATTTAGGAAATTGATCAGAAAATATATGTTTCTGGGATAACTTGTAGCTTGTTTCTGCAAATAATCAGTGTTTGTTATCTCTTGACATTTGAAACATTTTGGTCGAAGTTTGAATTCAATACTGACAATAGCTTGTATCCAACACGGACAATAGCTTGTATCCAACACGGACAATAGCTTAGCTTGTATCCAACACGGACAATAGCTTGTATCCAACACGGACAATAGCTTGTATTCAACACATAACTTTATTGATGGAACAAATAAAGAACATAAATATATTCTGCAATTCGTGTCTGCTGTATAACTCTGAACCAGATATGATTATCCCATTCTTTTGAACTATTGAAAGGAATTTGATAAAAAAAATGTTGGTCTGCTGACCGAAAGCCAGCAGAGATTATGGGATGGTGAGTTGTCCGTCAATCCTCTGTCGTCTTTTAACTTCTGCCTTGTGAACATGATAGGACCTTCATTATTAGTCTGATTTTTACCAAACTTTGCCAGGGTCTTTAAAATATCAATGAAAGCTCGAACAAGTTCAAAAACAGCGGAGCCAGATTGGATTAGTAACACCAGAGTTATGGCCCTTGTTTTGCTGAAAAATGACATATTTTGCCTTGTGAACACTAGCACTTTCATTTTGTATTTGATCTTTACCAAATTTTGTCAGATTGTTGATATTAATGAAAGTTCGACAACCAGCTATACCAGGCCAGGAACACCAGAGTTATGGCCACTTGAATTATTGAAAAATGTCATATTCAATTGTGAACACTAGTTAAACTTGAGTTTCAACAACATGACATGTTATGAACAACTACCAGCACTTATTTTAAGGGTCATAATTCTGGGCGGGTAAAGGGCTGTTTTTGCATAAAGGTCAAGATTACTCTTATGTTCGGGAGCATCCATTAGAACAGCGGTCTGTTAATGGATCACGATCATAAAGCGATTCAAAAAGTTGTGATCCTAATGCGATCCATTAGAATGTATATAGTGTTACATAATAGCGATCCTAATGCGATCCATTAGAATGCATATAGTGTTACATAATAGCGATCCTAATGCGATCCATTAGAATGTACATAGTTTTACATAATAGCGATCCTAATGCGATCCATTAGAATGTGTAACTAATAGTGTTGCATAATACTAATAGCGATTCTAAAGCATCCATCCTGAAAATTATTGGACTGATACTCCAATAATTAGCTGTGCGATTCTAGAGCGATCCATTCTAATGTGTATTAGATCGTGATCCACTAGTGGTTTTATAGTGTTACGTAATACAAAGACATACATTTTGTAAAACACTGGATCGCTTTTGGATCATGATCCATACACGATCCATTAAAAGTTGTATAAGGAGTGCGATCCATTCAAAACCACTAATGGATCGTGATCATAAAGCGATCCAAGTGCGATTTTGATGCTGTTCGTGTTTTTAACAGATTTTGTCAGGAATATTAAATAGCGATCCATTAGCTCATTTGCATGTGAAATTGGACCGCTTCTAAATCGCTTTAAAATCATGATCTTGAAGCGATCCATCAACACGGTTTGTTAGGCTTTTTTTTTTGTTTGGGAATATAGTAACACATTTAGCTTATATTAACATTCATAATGGATACAAATAAAATCATGTTCAGTGGATTATTTGCCTGTAGTTCTTTTTAATTACTAGTACAATACTACATATACATGTATTTATTATTGTGAAAATGTGTTTTAATGGCATGTTCAATGAGTCGGTATCGAATCATCGAACCAGTTGCCCAGGATCCCCGTGATATTGACACGTCTGTTTATGAGGGCCGTATAAGTTTCACTTTGTTGTGTCGATCAATGTTTTCACACTTGCATTTTATAAAAGCTTGTTTCTCAGACACTGCATTGCACAATTCAATGAACTTTAACATGTTTTCTGCAACTCAATTTGACTTGGTTGTGCCACCATTTGGTACTCTTAAGCTAATTGTGTTGTATATGAATATATATATCATGTACATGTATAAGCAGATACACATGGTATTGGAATGAAACTTGCACATATATTTTGTATCAATATAACCTATTTTTGGCAACGTTATCCCACTTTTTACACTGGCAAACTGTGTGAAAATGTAGTTTTAAACTGATACTTGACACGTCGCAGAATGGCATGAAACTTCATACATTACAGCTCACGCGGACCCCACACTTTACCCTACCACGCCGAGTGAGGAATTTACAAATTGCGTACTTAAAGGTTATAATAGCGTAAATGAGTCTCCATTGCCCTTCCATAGTAAAGTTAGAATTTTGACAACCTGTTAAAAACTCAAACCTTGTTAGAATTCTGGGAAACTTACTTTATCATGCAAATAAACATGTCTGCTATTAAACATCAACAAGGAAATAGGGGGTTTAATACCTTCTAAGAAACATTTCTTCAGTTGTTTACTAACACCGGGTCAAAGGTCAACACTATTTTTACCCCTTGCAATTTCATACCCTGTCTACTTTCACTTCTCAAATTTATATCAAAATCTGTCAAAAACATGATGAGCTGCATTTTCAAATATCAACAACATGTCCAGAATACAGTTACAGCCAAAAAATAACAGGAAACTGCACTAAAAAAGTTTTTAAAGAAAAAAAGATTAGCACTCTTTAATACAGAACTACTTTCAACTGCACCAAGCGAGCACATCCTGTTGATTTAGTGTAATTAGACCTATAAGGGATTATTTTGCGTCATGTTTTTTAATTAAACTGGTCGATTCAACTCAACAACTTAATAAAAGAACATTTTGACTTGTTTCGCAATGCCGAATGACTTCATCATGAAATTATTGCGATTTACCTGCGCTTGACCATGCACTAAATTGAGTCAATTTTGTCGCGAAATTAAGAAATAATAAAAAAGGCAATATCTCAGCAACCGTTCAACATTTTCTCATCAAATCACCTCTGGTGGCTTTGTTTTGCATCCTTGAGTATGTTTACCACACATTTTACTATATATCTTTCACAAAAATTCCAAAAAAAATAAAAATATCACATTTTTAGAGAAAATCAGAAAATTTGAGGAAAAGTTGCCAAAACACTCTAAAATAGTCTAAAAGTCTGAAAATGATATTTTTTTCTCTGTTTCTGAGTTCAACTCACCTATTCAAACAAATTAAATGCCTAGAAAATCATTTTTTATGCAATTCTGAAAAATACATGATTTCTCCTTATAGGTTATAATAGCGTAAATGAGTCTCCATTGCCCTTCCATAGAAAGTTAGAATTTTGACAACCTGTTAAAAACTCAAACCTCGTTAGAATTCTGGGAAACTTACTTTATCATGCAAAAAAACATGTCTGCTATTAAACATCAACAAGGAAATAGGGGGTATAATACCTTCTAAGAAACATTTCTTCAGTTGTTTACTAACACCGGGTCAAAGGTCAACACTATTTTTACCCCTTGCAATTTCATACCCTGTCTACTTTCACTTCTCAAATTTATATCAAAATCTGTCAAAAACATGATGAGCTGCATTTTCAAATATCAACAACATGTCCAGAATACAGTTACAGCCAAAAAATAACAGGAAACTGCACTAAAAAAAGGTTTTAAAGAAAAAAAGATTAGCACTCTTTAATACAGAACTACTTTTCGTCTGCACCAGGCGAGCACATCCTGTTGATTTAGTGTAATTAGACCTAAAGTTACACTGAGCGTTGATGATAAAACTTAGTTTTGATGATAAAACTACTCGGAGTTTGAGTACGTGATGAGCTCTCGGCGTACTTAAGCCACGATATTTGCGCAGACAAAAATCGGGGGTTTGCCGAGTCGAAACTACACAGATAAATGGGTGCAACTTTTTCTTATTGCAGTCAATAACTTTAGAAAAAATTGAAGCAAAGACAATTTTACTTTT
Organism: Cyrtodaria siliqua; assembly: GCA_037043455.1. Classification (NCBI taxonomy): domain Eukaryota; kingdom Metazoa; phylum Mollusca; class Bivalvia; order Adapedonta; family Hiatellidae; genus Cyrtodaria; species Cyrtodaria siliqua. The sequence continues at coordinate 157,065 of JAWPHD010000179.1, forward strand.
TTTTTTTGAAAAGAGGATGTGGAAAAATTTGGATGCCCCGGATTATGTATACTGGTTCACGATAATTATATGGAGGTTCATATTACCGGTTCCGGGCGAATAAACATAAAATCAATTTGTAATTATTATACTGGAAATTATAGTTATAATTTTAATTAATCGTTTTTTAAACACTATTCTGCTGTTATTGTTAATACATTGATGGATTCTTAAGTCAGAAATGATCAGACAAAATTGTAAACAATTCTGGGTCATAAACCGGTCGTTAGTGCCACCTTGTTAAAAGGTATATACATATATATATATATATATATGGCCAAGGATTATGGGTATTTATGTCGGTGAAAGAACCTTGACTTTTGGACAACAGAAACAAACAAAACTTGTGATGAATGCATTAAATGTTTGGAACACAAATTTGTTTTCGAAATGTTTTCATTGCATTTATCAGTTTTGTCAACTTTGCACAGAAAAGATACACTCGGCGTCTCATTGTTTGTAGCGATGGATTGGTTTTTCAAGCGCGCTGTCGGACAAGATAAAAAGTTGTCGGAAAATTCAGATTTTTTTTATTCGCAGTAATAAATCACCAGTGTGCACTCAAGGTTAATTGGATTCTATTCGGAGTAACTCTGAGTGTTAGGTCACACCGAGTGATTCGACAATAGGGTACTTTCGCCATGTGGATTCGCCGAGTCCAAACACCGAGTTCGCATAGATCGCGCGGCACTCGATAGCACCAAACTCGCCGTATTGAGTAAAGTGTAGGTTTCTCGTGAGCTTTACTGTACATATTTTCGGTATTAAACAATACACACAAGTAAAACTCTGCAACTTATTTTGAAAAGATTGTGCCCCTTTTTTTACTTTAATTGTCAAATAGTGTTAAAAATATGTACAGAAGCTGATATCTGTTTAACCACTTGGCAAAATGGAATGAAACTTCACTTTTGTATAATTTGGTATCAATAGCGTACCATGCCTCTTGCACAAGTTCCTTTAGTCTGCAACTCATTTTCGCAAAGTTGTGATCCATATATAATTGGAATGACAAATTGTGCTAAAAATGTGTATGACCCAGTAAATGAGTTGACAGAATGAATTAAAACTTCTTACATCTACAGTCTTCAAATTAACCCACTAGCCCGAAGCCCGGGGCTAGTAAACTGTCATTCAGACTAGTGAAAATTCGGAAATTAATGTAGTCGGGCTAAATAAAAATTCAAGTCTTCAGTGAGTATATAAGAATTTGGGCTAATGACTTTGAAAATTTAAATCGAAGACTGCATCTGTACATGTATGTGTACATAGGCATTACTTTCAAGATACATGTTATATAGAAATTAAAACGGTATTTGGGTTATAATATCTTGCGAAGGATACCCTTCCTTTGCCACTTAACGGGACTTATTCTACGTAAAGAAGTCTATCCTCTGTTAAGAACCATAAAAAAACATTTTAATGTGATTTGACCCCGCTCTCTGGTGTGTCTTTAAATAACATAGATAATTTTATACAAATAAATTAATTTCATTGACCCTAATCTTAACTAAATGGCCTTCTCAATCATAAAGGTATGTACACTCTTATGTGTGATGTTTTTTAACCATCTGACCAGGACGGTGTCTACTTCTAGTCGTGAGCTTTATAGTGCTATAACACTGGAACTCCATATCGTAGAAAATTACATGATGACCCATCCAGTCACATTATACCAACACTGGGCTGACCAATCCTAGAAATTCTCTTTCTCACCGCTGCGGGTTCGAATCCCACTGGGAACTCGACTTATAAGCGAGGAAGTGTCGATTCTTACTGATGGCGTGAGGTGAACAGTACTGGTTCCACCCAGGAAAAGTGGGTGGTCTGCCTTCACCACAAAAAAATCGACCGTTATAAATAACCTAACGTGTTGAAAATGACGTAAAAGACCATACAAACAAAAAACAACAACTGGAAATTCTCTTTATATGCAGAGCATCAAGCAAAGGAGCTACTATCATTTTTATAAAGTATTCAGTATTACCAGGCCTTGATTGAACGCACGACATCCAGTGTGCACACCTTTGCTGCTGTCGATCTAGAATCGAGACTGCTAGCTTGTCATTTAAAAAAGGATTCACATTTAAAATGCACTGCAGTGAATCGAATCAAACACCAAATTTGAAATATTTTTTCCTAGTCCACTATTGTGCTCATCTTGTAGATTTCTTACTATAAACATTTGAATTAAATGCACCATAATTGGTGATCCATCATGGCTGAGTGGACAGCATTGTGGACCAAATATCTTTGAACAAATTCTTATCGTAGTTCGATGGTAGTCTCATTTATTTGACGTCTTTGGTGCTTTTTTTTTACATAAGGACGTTTATAGATGCACCCTAACGTTAGACGGAGGATGGCACATATCAAAAATCCACTTGCCGTTCGTAGACGTGTATTTTATGCACTACCAAAGACGTCAAATAAATGAGACTAGTACATGTAACAAAGAAAAGAATCTTCGCTCGTTGAAAAACAGTTTATGACAAATAATATAACTAGTGAGTTCATAAATAGGCACCGAAAGCGGTGGTAAATATATTTAAATTGTCAAGCAAAACTTCCTCAAATATGGCTAAAAGACGCAATAATAAGTACATGTCTATTCGATAAAATACTCGAGACCAACAGGTGCGTGCTCAATCGCAACATCTCGATCACTTATCGTCGTGTGACAAGTGACTTCCCTTGAAAGTAGTTCCTCAAATGAGTTGTTTCCTTTAAATTGGCTTAGTTCACGAAATTAACATACGATAACGTGATGAGTAGAATAGTAATAGAATGACCTCATGTTTTCTGTATGATATGTGTTTTTTTTACAGAGTTTTATTCACGAATTTGGGTTTGATACGGCCAATTGTTTTGTTATAACTTATGGGTGCCGTTGTTGCCAAACAGAGAATGTATGCCATGTGGAGGGGGTAACCTACACCCAAACTGAGCTGTTGAAGGAGCTCCTACGGGATAAAACATTTACTTTCAAATGGTCCATTCAGATGATTTTTTGCGTTGATGAAAATTATAATATGTATTATAAAGTTGGTCATGATCACTTTCATACTATCTTTGTTAAACTTGTTAAAAAGTTTATCAAAAGAGGTTATGACCCTATCATTTTGCAACGTACTGCATGCTTGGTGGTGGACCCTTTTACAGTTCGCCACTATGCTTTCCTCTTTAATTGTACGATGACCGGGAAGGCTGTGGACCCTATGATGACGCCTACCTAAAGCCCATTGGGACGGTGGCGTTTGATGTTTGTCCATGATCTTTCTTGTCGTGCCCTTAATGGTGTATTCTCTTACTGCTCTGGCTTCTGCCAAGTCGTTGAGTACCTTCATTGTGGCTTTCTAGGCTATTGTTTTTTTGTATTATATTTACACGAGCATACTTGTGTTTTACTTATATTGCCTATTGATGCTGCCTTGTTGGTTAGAGATTAGATCATGGCGGGGATTTCTTTATTTACACTGTCCTGTTTTAATGGGATGACAGTAGGGTAAGTGTGAGGTTTGGTGCACACTAGAACCGGTTTAAACCCCCAGTGGCCTATTTTGCCACTGACCGTTCCAAGGCGGTAGCCCTATTGTCAACCCTTTTGTGTTTGTGATGTCGTTCGCATTTTTTATCAATTTTGCCTTTTTGTTTGTCTGTTTGCGTGTTTGTTTTTGTGTTTTGTGGTTGACTGTCGTCCTTGAATGCTGCGTTCCCTGTCCGATATTTATATCCTTCTTTATAGTGTACATTTAAAGATACTTTAGGTTAGGGCTGGCAGACCATTCCCACAAATATCTTTAACCTCCAATATTTCTTCAATTGTTTAAGCTAACTTGTATGCCTTACTCCTACTGACCTTTCCAAGTCGATTACCCTGTCTTCACTACCATTTCTGTTGTATTTTGTCTTTTTCGTTGTATAATTAATTAAATATTGCTTATTGTTTATAGAACAGTGCGGACCTACGATGCCATTGCGTTTGGACGCTGTGGTTTCTATAGGACCCTATATCTCATTTTTGTCTGATTTTACAAAAGTAGACATTTTGAAAAGCTCTCACGCTTAGCAATCAAACTAATTAAGATATTGTATTCCCCAAAATGTGAAAAGAAAAGTATTGACTCAAAATACCCGCACGGGTCCTGATTCGATCCACTGTCATACTATAGGTCTTATTGTTATTAAAGAACGAAACACAAAACTATTATCCATTTTTACATTTTTGGCGTAGAGAACTAAACTGAATATACCTGCTAGGCAGACAGTCTTGATGTTAACCGTATGACCCGCAATATACATTAGAGTAATGAATACAACTGTATCACGGTGGCTTTGCATGTTGTATATATCCATACTGTTACACCAGGATCGGGGCACAACTTCCGTGTTGATATGATCTGAAAATGTTGTTATTGTAACAATACTGGTAACAGAAGCCAGGAACACGGATAGGATAACTGACCGCCATATATGACTGAATAATTGTTGAAAAATGGTGTTAAACCAAATGAAAATAATAACTGACGCGACAGGAGTTTCGACCAAAACGACGGTCATTTATTCAACATGGACATTAAACCAACATGTTTTCCCTTTTTAGAGAACAGTCCGTAAATGTTACGCTAAACAGTTTTAGATTCTTGTTGCATAGATGAATCAATATACATTGGAAGCAAATATTTCGACGGGGAGCATTCCCCCGACTCCCTTGGAAATATATTTGCCTCATGTCACGTGTACTCACAAAGAAACACATGGCAGTTGATAAGCAGACGGGAGATTCGCTTGCAGTAGACATGAACATGTTTAAATTGAACATTGTTGATACGCAGCATCGCAACAGCAAAAAGCTTAAAAATAATTATATTCAAAATACATGTTGGGAGGACGAATTGAGCAAGAAAATATTAGTGAAACATATAGAAACAATTGCGTAAAACATCTCTAAAATGCACATCACAGCACATACAACTAGAAAGTTTTCCAGCTAGAGGCATGCCCCTAACCCTTATAGTTTACTAGCACCTGTAGTTCTCGCGGCACCAATCTCAGAAATTTAGCTACGTCCCTCAACATTCCAAAGATGAGTGTTATAAACGATAACGAGACCTAAAAACTATTTCGACGAAAAAACAATAACACATAGGCAAATATTTATAGAGGGGATCGGGGTCATACTTCTCCCGGAAATTTTGTTTTCTGTGATGCGATATCGTGGAATTTGACGTATATCTAAGAGACTTTTTGATATAAAATTTATGATTTTGTATGTATGTATGGCTCATACAATATTTTTTTAAAAATGGCTCAAATCTCCTCCGTCATTCAAATTAGTTCCGTTGGTTAGTTAAGTTTTCATTTTTTCAAAGCGTCACGAGTGCGTTCGCCTATGTACGCTCCTTGCAGCATCATCAAACACTCTTCAAACAACTAGCTGGATATGTGACACTTCAAAGTTAGAAATGTGCCTGTATGTGTTCATGTAGTGCCTGTATGTGTACATGTAGTGCCTGTATGTGTACATGTAGAGCCTGTATGTGTACATGTAGTGCCTGTATGTGTACATGTATACATAAGATTACCTACGGAAGCACGGAAGGGCATGTGCGAAAAAATATTATATGCACTCGAGGTAATATTAATTAGTGTGCACGAGATAATTTGCCACGTGTGGTAGTGATACCGCTACTCATTGAGTATCGATACGCCCTCCACATCTAGAAGCTATAAAACCTCCCAACTGAGCAGTGATACCCATCGATTGAGTATTGAACTGATAACCCCTGCCCATTGAATACTGATACATGTACTCCTCCCCATTTAGTATTGATACTCACTTCTAGATTGAGATTTTATAATACCTCTCCATTGAGTATTGATACAAGTACCCTCCACATTGAGTATCGAAGGGTATCAATTTTCGATGGAGATATTTTATAGGTACTCACTATGGACTGTGTGGATTAATACTTAATGGGGAGAGAATAAATACTCAGTGTGGTGGAGGTATCAATACTCAGTGGGGAGGGTTATCAAAACTCGGTAGCGTGGGGTATAAATACTAAATAGGGACGAGTATCAATAGTCAATGGGGAGGGGTTATCAAAACTCTATAGGGAGGGAGTATCGATACTCATCGATACTGAATATGGAATTAGTATCAATACTCAATAGCGAGAGAGTATCAGTACTCAATGCGGAGGGTGTATCAAAACTCAGTCGGGAGGTGGTCTCAATACTTATTCGAGTCGGGGTATCCATACTTAGTGAGGAGGGTTTATTAATACTCAATCTGGAGTGATATCAGTACTCAGTGAGGAGGGGATATCAATACTCAATCGGAAGGGAGTTACAAAACTCAATCGGGAGTGGGTGACAATATTTATTCCAGAGGGGGTATCCATATTCATGTGTAAGGGTGTAGTATCACTCAAACGGGAGGTAATATCAATACTCAATATGAAGACTCTGAAGAGACTATCAATACTAAAGAACGTAGGGTATTACTATCAATACTCAATGGGGAGGAGGTATGAATACTCAATGGAGAGAGGGTATCATTACAACAGATGACCACAGATGGCGTTCAGGTCATCGATTGGCTAATTACCTCGTGGCCACGATTCGCTATTGCGTGCGCACGATTGTTTTTTCCCGCGTGTACGAATTATTATTTCGTTCCTATAATTTAACGCTCTCAAAAGAAATGATTCAAAGGAAAATTGGGAATTTTCTTTTTACCAGTTACATTGTTCAAATCTCGGTGATTTATTATTATAAAACTAATTTAATATCCACTTTATCAACAAACAAAAAAGTCTTTAATCCTAAAGACATCATAAATATAAATAAAATACGTTGTCCTATCCTATATATATAAGACTTTCATATAACAATGCATATGAGAATACTAGACGAACATTGTATTCTGTTTCTTCAATACAAATCCATTATTTGCTATTCATTTATAAGGTTCCAAGTGATCCTCAGTGGCACAATTACGCCAAATATTAATAACGTATCAAGTTAACAAATGTGCAGTTACTTGTAGAATGTTGGTTAGTACTGGTAACAGAAACCACGGTTAAGATAACTGACCGAAAATGACTGGAAAATGTTGATAAATGGCGTTTAAACCAAACACAACAAAAAACCGGTGAATTGATATCCCCCGGCGAAGTGTTAATTGTCTTCTGGGTAGAAATACAGACGAGAGACAAAAGAAAAGTGTTGGGTTCTGCCGGTCGTCTTAATGAGCTGAGTATATGTGCCGATTTATTTCAAAATCCCTCCATGCTTGTGAGAGTGATGCAGCTTACACGGAAATTGTAACGGACGGACGAACGCCCGGAAAGGACGGACAACGCCAAAGCTGTATCCGTATTCGTTGGGGATAATAAATTAATAAAATAACAAAAGTAAACAAAAATGTTTTGAGGAGGTAAGGTGGGGCCTGGGGGTCTCCATGCATGCCTTGATGGGTTGAGTATTTGTGTATTTGTGTCAATTCCTTACAAAATCCCTGCAAACATGAGCGTTATGGAGAGAGAACACAAAATACCTTATTAAAATCTCATATAAAAAATATATGACCGTATGGCATTGACCTTGAAGATACAGACCCGGAGTGTTGGGTTCTACAGGTCGCCTCGATGAGATGGGTATTTGTGCCAATTTATTTCAAAATCCCTCCATGCATGGAACATTTTTGGTGCGGACACAAACTGGACATTATTATGCAGATGATACAGATCCGGGTGTTGGGCTTTGCACGTCATCTTCATGAGATGAGTATATTTGCTAATTTATTTTAAAATCCGTCCATGCATGTGAGTTTTATACATCGGACACGAACTTTGTATGGGACAAAAGGACGGACGAACGTACAGATAGCGCCAAAACTATATCCCTCAGACCTCGTTAGGGGATAAAAAACAAGATTAAACATGTCTATAACTAACTTGGGTGTAACGAAACCTCAGGATAGACATGTCGGCACCGGAGTCTTTTTGTTTCCTATGTTCAATACGAATTCTCGGGTTAGCGTGAATGGTCAAGATAATGGTCAAGATAATGCAAAATAAATGACTCCGGTACCGACATGTCGATCCCTGTTATATAGCAAACCGCGAAAAGCTCCTTCCTTGAACCATTCGTATATAAACTGTATGATACAGTTGGCTGTTTTTTAAGTAAAGCAGATAAACTTTGCTTGGAGTCAATATTTTACGGGGGTCATATTTTTACCTGTGTAACATTACTAGATTTTTTGAAAGAGTCATTCCACGACAGAACAAATTATGACCGGGGTGTCATTCTATTACATAGAATTTTGTCCGGGATCATTTTACTAAATAGCAAAATGACCGGGGGATCATTATTTTATGGGGGTCGAATTTGTTCCCTACACCGGCAGCGAATAAGCTAAGCATTAGCATTAAATAATAAATGAACCAGGTATAAAAGCATGTATTGACTAAGAACAATATGAATTTGAATCGAATGTAAAGACCCAATTTATTTTCAAATATATTCGGCTTCTATTAAAAAAGACAGAAAATTCACATGCACAGACATTGCGCTTTGTATTTAACAGATTCTCATTTTTTTTATAAAACAAAATAGCCATTTGGAATGAAAAATTCACCAGCAACGTTCCACCGTCTCGTCCATATGTTAATATCTGATATAGATGGGTGTCACACGAACATTTACGACGTCATCATTTACAACAACACATGGAAAGATCATCTTCAGGCCATAAGAAGTTTCTTCGACCGTCTTACAGATGCTAAGCTAACAATCAATCTCAACAAAAGCAAATTTTGTCCCGCTGTTGTCGCGTTGTTAGGACACGAAGAGGAACAGGGTCAGGTTAAACCCATTAAAGCTAAGGTCAAGGCTATCTCTGAATTTCCTGTAAAACAAAACTCATTCGTTTTCTTGGTTTGGCTGGTTATTAGAAAATATTGTGATAAATGTTTCAGTTGCTGAACCTTTGACCAACTTACTGATTAAAAGAAATATATTTATTTGGACTGAAAAATGTCAGCCGTCATTTGACAAATTAAAAGTCATTCTTATGAGTGTACCAGTGATTTCAGCACCAACGTTTTATTTTCAGTTTAAATTAGCTGTTGATGCAAGTGATATTGGTGCTGGTGCAGTGCTTTTGCAAGAAGACAACAATGGTATTGACCATCCAGTTTGTTACTTTTCTAAAATAATTAACAAACAGCAGGAGAACTACTCTACTATTGAAAAATAGTGTCTTTCTAATTTTGAGACTACAGCTTTTTGGTCTATTTAGCTTCATCTGTTTTACCGATAGTTGTCTTCAGTAATCAGAATTCCTTCACATTTATTAATAAAATGACAAATCAAAAAATCAAAGATTAATGAGTGGAGTTTAATGTTGCTAGCGTACACTATTGAAATTAGACATATCGGAGGAAAATATAAGTTGATTGCTGACGCATTATCTCGTGTGTGAAATGCGTTTGTATATTTAAACGTAAATTATTGTAATACAATATATATATTGTAACAGTTGTTAATTTAAAAACAATGTATTTTTGTAATGTATGGTTTGACATGTGTACTGAAACTGAAATATTATTACATAATTACATTGCTTCTTACTTGTTGTTCAAAAGAATGCTTTAGTACATAAATCTTACTTTTTCTTTAAGGGGAATGTGTTACCATCATGTATATAAGGCTATAAAAGTGTGCATGTGTATTGATCCAGCTGTCAGATTGTTTCTATTAATAGCACACAAATAGCATAGCTGATTCTAGTAATTTTGAAATTATTGTTTACATACTGAGATGTGTAGATTGTTAATCCAGAATGTTCCATGTTGGTATATATAGCTGACCTTTCTGTATTATTATTCAAAGTGGTGTATTTGGTTGAGAATTTACGAAATATTTGATGCTGCGAATTAAATCTATCTTAAGAGGGTATTAAAAGATATTGACATTGGATTATTGAATTATTTGAACATTTGGACTGTAATGAATTTATAAACTAGGAAAGGATGGAAGTGAAATTGGATAAAGGAACAGTTGACAACAACATTGATTAAAGGGACTCTTGTCAAATTATATTAAAGGCACACTTGTCAATATTATTTGGACTTTATTCGTATATCGGATTTTAAGGACTACTGAATTCATTTTAGGTATTTTCTGTAAGTGAATATTTTTCAATGAGTATTGGAATAAATTGATCAATTATATTTTAAAACAAGTTGCTGCTGATTTTACCTCCATTTTTTTTACATTTTATCCGTAACACAATTTTTTTTTATTTAAATGGAGTGGGCAATATCGAGTTACTGCTTTTTGCTTTTAAAGGTAAATCATTACTTATCGTACGACCAGCTTCTAACTCATGGTCTGTTAGCTGTTTCTACAGGAAAAATAAATACGTTCATAAAGTAGTCAGGGAAATCAATTTTGGGTACATGTAAATGACAGGTAACGAGTTAGGAAAACTATATTTAAAACAAACAAAAAACATAATAGAAAGAGGGCCAAGAAGAGATTAGAGAAGAACCCAGAAAGACAAATAAGATGGTCCTAAAGACGTTTTGGAAATAACAAGCCTGATGAGTCACGAAACAATTCAGGAAAGTCCTTCCGAAGATAAGGACACAGCTCCAATATTGACATCGAAGAAATTAGAACAAAATCATCAGATTAGAAACAAAATCGCAGAAATTCCTTGCGATGACAGTTGCGGGATAATTTATAATAATTGCAAACGTACCGATTATAAACAGGTCAGAAAGTTGGGATAGAATACAAATAAATTAGTGAGATAGCCCTGTGCTCGTGATAATCTTATTCCCAATTAAATAAATACATATAAAGACTGCATATATCAAATTATGTGCAGGGGCGGATTCAGGATTTCAGCTTAGGGGGGCGTAAGATTTTGGTCAATTTTCGGGTCCGTTTCTAGCCTCATAAAACGGTTGCGGTAGTGCATTTATAGGGTAAACTAGAAATTGTTATTATCCATAGGACAAAAAAGTATGGCTCCCCCATTCGCCCGAACAGACATAATTGACGACTCTAGGTCCAACCGTTCTCTATTGATCTGAGATCGTTTTGATATTCAATTTCCCTGTTACTGTATCTACAATCTGTATCAGTAATATCTACTGGTCATGACCAACCATCCTTCCAAGTTTGAGGACCCTAGGTCTAACGATTCTATTGATCGTACATTGTTTTGTTATTGATCGGGCATCGTTTTATTAGTCAATGTCAATGCTAGTGACACCAAAATCAATAGGGGTCATCTACTTGTCATGATCAACCATCCTTCCAAGTTTGAGGACCCTAGGTACAACCATTCTTTAGTTATTGATCGGACATCGTTTGTGACACAAACAGACCTACAGACAGACCGACAGACCTACAGAAATCACAAAATCAACAACCAATCATTAGCCATTATGCGTCGAGCGAGCGAGAAAATTTTTTATACTGAGGGCGTGCATCGAAATTGTTGATACTTTATCTACAGTAGCATGGACATACATGTATTATCCGGAAGTTTTATGGGGGGGCGCGCCCCTCCACCACCCCCACCCCCACCCCCATCCCCCCTTGTATCCGATAGTGATGTGTAATCAAATACCATCAATACAAACAATGAAATCACGCACCGTTATGCGACAGTCGACAATATATCAAAAGACTGCAAATACATGTGTTTGTATAATATAATCCTTCATCTAGCCTATTATAAAGCCTACAATAAAACATAAAATATTGATAAATCATGTTTTGCGGAAGGACTCTTTGGATCGAATAGCGCAGATATTCATGAAATGGAACACATTACGAATACAAATATTAATGTGTATATCACGTAAATAGTGCGAAATGAATTCAAAAACGAAAAAAAAGATTATTACTGTTTTCTTTGGAGTATTGTTTTTGTTCTTGCTATATGTCATTAGCAATACATGGAATGATCAGCTATTACATATTTCGGAACAGTTTTCCGATCGTAGGAGTTTTCATTCAAATCATGAACTGGTTGAACGCCCAAGAGCTCAGGACTGTGATCTTCGCATCATTGTTATTACATTCAATCGACCAACATCGCTAATGAGACTTCTGAACAGTCTTAACAAAGCATCATATCTCGGCGATAACGTGCTCTTAGAGGTTTGGATTGATCTGTCCACGATTGACGGTTCTGTTGATCATGATACAATGGAGATCGCTAAAGAATTTGTATTCCTCCACGGTACTTACAGTGTTCTTGCCCACCAGGTTCACGTCGGAATTATAGGACAGTGGATTTATGTAAGTATATATACTGACGGTGTAAAGCAACAACGTTGTATCGTTACATTAAAGGTAACAATTTCCTACACTAAAGGTAGTTTTCAAAATACACAGTTTCAATGAGCATAGTGTAGAAATGATTGAGGTCAAATCTGTTACATTTAACATTAGGGCTGTTATTTTTAAGCAAGAAGTGTTGTGACATTTAACGAAGGTTGCTACCTTTCACAGTAACTTTGACATGGTCACTTTAACGGATGTTGTTACCTTAAGCGGGACAATTATCTTACAGACGGCGCATACGACTGTCACACAACACAATTATTGCATGCGTTAATACAAGCATTTACCAAAGAACGACTCCGGCCCAGACTGCTTAAACAATAACATGAAACCATACATTGAAATAATCAGAATAACTGGTTGAATACTGATCTTTTTTGAAAGCTGGAAGAAAGTCAAATATGGTTAATATGTTGTGTTGTTCACATTGTGTTTTAGCCGTCAATTTATACTATGATTAGCCTTGGACCAATAACTGGTTCAATATGACAGTCTTTGGACTAATAACTGGGTTTG